>JACXGM010016886.1:0-20128 GCA_016801145.1 Umbra pygmaea
GGTGCTCTATCATGCTCTATCACTGGTGTCATACCACTGGTGCTCTATCATGCTCTATCACTGGTGTCATATCACTGGTCTTATATCACTGGTGCCACATCACTGATGTCATACCAGGTTCAAATTAACTTTGCTCTCTTTTCAATGGAGATTAAACACTGCTACAATGTATAAACATCAAACTACTCACAAACCTGAACTATGATTAGTAAACACAGGATACAATTCACAAATTTAAACCATGATCCAGAATTATACAGGATAAAATTGATAAATGTTAACCATAATCTGGAAATACACATACAATTTACAATTATAAATTATACATCATCCAAATGAAATACAGAAGATATTTTGTATTGTATGTTGTTAAATTAAGTATCTTGAATTAAAATAACAAGTTTTACCATGTGATTCAAATGCATGTAAAAGAAATTTGCCAAAATGTCAACGATAAAAATGCATTACCATATGTACAGTATCTCACAAACTTGAGTACACCCCTCACATTTTTGAAAACTATTTAATAAGTTTAATAACTTTTCATGTGACAACACTGAAGAAATGGCACTTTGCTACAATGTAAAGTAGTGAGTGTACAGCTTGTATAACAGTGTACATTTGCTGTCCTCAACACACAGCCATTAATGTCTAAACAGCTGGCAACAAATGTGAGTACACCCCTACGTAAAAATGTCCAAATTGTGCCCTATAAGTGTCAATATTTTGTGTGGTCACCATTATTTTCCAGCACTGCCTTAACCCTCCTGGGCATGGAATTCACCAGAGCTTCAGGAGGTCCCTAAATCTAGCCAAAGACGACCCTGAGTGTAGTGTGCATTTTTTTGGGCTTGACCCCAAAAGTTCTGTGCAAGGCCCAGCTAATTGCCACATGACTTCTCACCCTCACTGGTACCTTCTCATATGGTTCAATTGAATGGTCACCACTGGGGCTCTGTCAGATACAGACTGTATCACCTTGTCCTGAATGCCTCTCGACTGAATCATCGAGGGAGGAGCCCTAAAGAATGTATCCATCAAGCTTAGAATGTTTTGTGTTATGCAGGTGGAGACCGTAAAGACATGGACATCAACTGGGCACTTTGACATCTTTTGCACTCAGAGAAACAAAAGCTGTCGTGGCATTAATAATGTACATACAGCAGGGACGTGCACAGGTACAAGCTTTTGCTGATTTGCCCCTCTGTAGAAAGAGCCTAAATAAACTTTTTTTGTGGCTGCATCAATAAGATAAGCCCATCATAATTTTAAGTTCAATAAAATTATTTTGCAATATCATTCAGTTCTGTGTTAATTTATTATGCCACCATAACGTCAGCATTGCCCTCTGCCCCCAGTCACATAACATTGTTTGTATTATCGCGCTGGTGCACTGCGAGTGAAGGAGAGGGAGAACCCTTCCGTTTTCACGTGACTTTTTAAAGTTATGCAGATCATGACAAATCCCCTGTGTATAGTTAAAACTATAAATCCACTTGTGTCTCGAATAATGCGCAGCTTCAGCTTGTAATGTTTGCATCACATCACTCTACCTTGCCTAATATTGACGTATAATCATGTTACGTTACATGAACCAAAACTAAGTAGTAGCCTATGTAGCAGCTACCCCCAATGGGCTAACCACAAACATTCCAGTTCACAGATCATTTGAAAACCTGGGAAAAAGTAAAATACTTTTTATCAGCTGTATTGAAATAAGGGTTGGTAAGGCATGTTGTAATTGTTCTTTAAACAATATATATCCATATACACATATATTCAAACAAACATGATTTATAGCACCAAATCATAATAAATGTCTACCAGAATCATTGAGTGAAGCCACAGTCTATATGAAAAGTCAACTGACTGCATTAAGTTGTTCAGTTGTCTTTTTAGCATTGAAAAGTACAGTATACATAATATAAGTTACTTAAATCTGGTTCTAATAATTATTTTCAAGATGATGCCCTACCACAAGGCTCCAGACCACAGAGTGAGGGAGAGCATGCAGAGCATCACGCAACTAATCAGACAGGTACATAATGAGGGTGGAAAATGTGTTGGAGAGTTACTTCAAAAGGGCCATGTCAGTAAAAGTATAATAATGAGAAAGTTAGATGATGTGGACAATAGTTTCCTTTATTTAAAAGGTAAATTATGGAATTTATTAAGAATTATATTATAACATTTATTTTGGAGACAGTCTCTGCTGAGCATTGACATAGCTTTATAGTTTGATAGGAGAAAGATAGATCTTGGCTTGATCACATCAATAACAATGGCGGGGGGGCATTCATCATTGGTATAAGTGTAATAATGTGTGATAGCAAAAGTAGGATCTTGCTGCCATGATTACACTCATTTTATATTTACATGGTGGTATAACTGTACTATTTAACTGTGGTATAGTATTGTAAATAAATATAGGATTAAAAATGTTGATCGCTGTTTTGAGCTTGTATGAGAAAGAAAGTGATTGCGGGGGGGTGCCCTTTTTCATGTTAGAGCAATAGCCCCTCCAAATGTCTGTGCACGTCCCTGACATACAGTATATCTGTTTATGTCCATGTTGTCTCTTGACAGCTCGGCTCAGAGTGCCCCACATTCAATGACGTTGCCAGTTCTGTATTTGCCAGTGCTTTGAGACCAAGTCTGTATCACTGAAGTTTAGCACTACAGCCAGTTCTGTTTAAACATAATTTCAAATTTCAATTGAGCCCACATCATTTACTGTCCCAGAGATTGAGAGAATATTGCCTTTAAATGTCACTTGTGCTAAACTTCTGATGCATATTGAATCCAGTCACATATAGACAGTGAGGGAAAAGATTATCTGATCCTCTGCTGATTTTGTACGTTTGCCCACAGACAAAAAAAGTTCAGTCTATCATTTTAAGGGTAGATTTATTTGAATAATGAGAGACAGAATAACAAAAAAAATCCAGAAATCCAGATTTCAAAAAAGTTATTAATTGATTTGCATTACAATGAGTGACATAAGTATTTGATCCCATCTCAATCAGCAGGATATCTGGCTCCCAGGTGCCTCTCATACAGGAAACAAGCTTAGATTAGTAGCACCCCTTTCTTAAAGGTACTTAACGTACCTGTATAAAAGACACCTATCCATAGAAGCATGCAATCAATCAGATTCCAAACTCTCCACCATGGCCAAGATAAAAGAGCTGTCCAAGAATATCAGGGACAAGATAGTAGACCTACAAGACTGTAATGGGCTACAAGACCATCACCAAGCAGCTTGTTGAGAAGGTGACAACAGTTGGTACGATTATTCACAAATGAAAGAAACACAAAATAACTGTCAATCTCCCTCGGTCTGGAGCTTCATGCAAGATCTCAACTCGTGGAGATGCAATGATCATGAGAACGGTGAGGAATTACCCCAGAACTACACGGGGTGGTTTTGTCAATGATCTCAAGGTAGATGGGACCATAGTCACCAAGGAAACAATTGGTAACACTACGCCGTGAAGGACTGAAATCCTGCAGCACCCGCAATGTCCCCCCGCTCAAGAAAGCACATGAACAGGCCCGTCGGAAGTTTGTCAATGAACATCTGAATGATACAGAGGAGAACTGGGTGAAAGTGTTGTGGTCAGATGAGACCAAAATCGAGCTCTTTGGCATCAACTCAACTTTCTGTGCTTTGAGGAGGAAGAATGCTGCCTATGACCCCAAGAACAACATCTCCATTATGCTTTGGAGGTGTTTTTCTGCTAAGGGGACAGGACAACTTCACCAGCATCAAAGAAACCAGGGACAGGGCCATGTACCGTCAAATCTTGGGTGAGAACCTCCTTCCCTCAGCCAGGGCATTGAAAATGGGTTGTGGATGGGTATTCCAGCATGACAATGATCCAAAACATATGGCCAAAGCAACAAAGGAGTGGCTCAAGAAGAAGCACATTAAGGTCCCGGAGTGGCCTAGCCAGTCTCCAGACCTTAAGCCTTTAGAAAATCTGTGGAGGGAGCTGAAGGTTCGAGTTCCCAAATGTCAGCCTTAAAACCTTGATGACTTGGAGAGGATCTGCAAAGAGGAGTGGGACAAAATCCCTCCTGAGATGTGTGCAAAGTCAATTTATAACTTTTTTTAAATGCATTTTTCTGGATTTTGTTGTTGTTATTCTGGCTCTCACTGTTGAACTAAACCTACCATTAAAATTATAGACTGATCATTTGTTTGTCAGTGGGCAAACGTAACAAAAATCAGCAGGGGATCAGATCATTTTCCCTCACTGTATATTTATTATTTATTTTTTAATGTTCACGTGATTGATAAGAAAAGTAATATACTGTAAGGATACAAACAGTAAAAAAATGTTAATCCCACATACAGTACAACTGATTGAAGCAGATATTTCAGAGTACTTAGCCTCCATTGTCACATTTGGCGTTTCCATTGTTGGCATGAGACAGGATGTGGAAGACTATTGTTAGACCCATGCACTGTGTATAATAGCTGCAGCACCGCGTTGCGCTCCACGCTTTACTTTATGCCTGTCATGGCTGCTGTCCTTCTCAGATGTGTATCCCATCCCTCCCTCTACAGCTCTCCACGGTGTTCCTGAGCCCCCCACCAGCTCCCCTCTAAGACAGCGTTCCACAGCTCACTGCACTTAAAGAGCTGAACTGTCTGCTGGTGGAGCAGTGAAATGGAAAATTTTAATCGTATTAAAAGAAAAAACTTCTCCTTTCATTTGTAAATTCCTGGGACACGCTCACCCCCACCCCTCCCCTTGCTCTGACACGGCTGGTGCACCTTGAAACATCCCACCACAGCCCCTCACCCACCCGCCAGCTAGAACGCCTCCTCCTCCAGCCAGGAGCTGAGGTGCCCACCTTCAGTCGCATCCGGCTCCTGTAACTCCATTTATCCTTTCTGAAGTAAGACAGAGATGAAAGCATACGGGTCTGTACCCGCCCAGCTCCCCCTGCCATCCTTCCACCCAGGGCTGTATTGTCCCCATCCATGTGTCGCTGTCTGTGTTTGTGGTACCTTCTTCCGGTCTTAGGCCATGTCCAACTGCCTTCATTGTCATCTGGTTCCTTAACGGCTCCAACCTCCCTGACAGCGCCCCCTCCCTCACCCCTACCCTCCTTCTGGACCATGAACCCAACACCCCCCCAGCCCTGCTTCCATGGGGACAAGCCACCTGAAGAGTGCACGACTGGATTAACGGTCCAGTTCAAAGACTTGTGGAGTTTTGTGTGTGGGGGGGGGGGAAGGGGGGCAGAAGGGGTGGGGTTTGTTCTGTCTCTGGGCCTGCAGCTGTGGCCCAAAGCCCAGTTCCTCCAAGGGGCTGTCCGGCCTGCCAAATCCAATCAGCTCCAGAGCACGGGAGGCCCCCTCTGCCAGCTAGCGGGTCACAGGCCAAACAGCCGACCCAGCCTGACATACCCCAGCTCCACAGTCCTATCTGCCTCACTGGGCATGTTCACCTAGCTAGCATGCTCAGTGGGACTGATATATGGGAAAACGGTGAAGCAGGCAAGCACTGCTTAGAGACATTGATCACAGGATGGCCTTCACGCCATGTATTGACATTGACCTAAATCTATTTAATGGATTATTTTCTCTTTCTCCTTTTCACCTCATCAGCAGCACAGAAAGATGAACGCTTTGGAAACGGTTGTTACTAATCACATCCATACAGTGGTCAGAGTGGATATATATGGAGGTAGCCACTATATGTCTTCAATAACATAATTGAATAGGTAGATTAGAATGATCTGGGCATATAGAGCCCTTAATTCTGATTCACATAAGGCCTGCTATATCAGCCAGACATGATAATGAATACCTGTTGGGGTGTTGTGGTATACGGCCAAAATATCCCGGCCTATATCCAGGTACTCCACATTGTGTTGTGAAATTAGCTGTTAGCTGGGTCAGGACCAGGATTTGTTTTTTAAAACTATTAGACAAAATAATGTTTAAAACATACAAGTCTTTTAGGCGCTACTCTTAGTCCATTTTTGCAATGTCAGCCAAACCCTAAAGTCTGTGTGGGCTGTGTGTGTTGTACTATCCTGTGTTGGTTAAAGCTACTGGCTGGCTGGGGGACTGGTGGTCACAGTTAGCTCAGTGGTAGCCTGGCCACAAGAGGGAGACATCGCCGCAACACCTGCTGTTTAATATTTTGACCAACAACTCATTCATTTTCTAACAGTTATTTGACAGTTTGCATAAGGCTCTGTGCTTGTTTTATGTTTGAATTAACTGTCAGGCGTAAGGCCCAGATGGAAATGTTTCAAAGTAAAGTGATTTTTCTTTTAAGTCTGTGAACTCTTGGATGGTCATGATTGTTATAGAATATATTAAAATTTCATCAAATGAAACCACATTTCAGAATGACATTTGAAATAAAGTAAAATGATATTTTCACATTTCCTGTATGGTTAGCTTGTGGCACCTCCAATAACACAAATGTCTTGGAGTAAACATCTCCTATAATTACAAACCTGTCCCTGACATCTTTTTTTAAAGTCATCCATGGTCTAGACAAGAGAAAAGAAGCCACACATCTTATTTATTGTTTTATTTTGTGATTTACCCACATTTTTTCTCCCATCCCAATCGGTCTTGTCTAATTCCCACTGACCCTGCCTTGTCGGCAGCTCTGCATCTCCTTGGAGAGATGCAGATGGTGAAGGGGGCTCATAATGGATCATCCAACCAATAGTTGCAGAGCCAAAGGATTCATTTCGCACTGCTCATCCAACAAGGAAGTCCTGAAATGCAGCCCACTATGCCATGCGGACCACCCCCAGATACACATCTTGACATTCCCACCATACTTTACTGATGTGATAAGGGTCTTTTGGGTGTAAGCAGTGTTGGGGTTTTGTAAAAAAATGCATTTGTCTGTAAAAAAATGTGTCTGTAAAGGTCAATTTTGGACTCAGAAACCTTTTGATTTGTCAGCAGAAGCTTCTTCCTAGCAACCCTGTCATGGAAGCCATTTTGATTTAATGCTCTTTTTAACACTAAGGCATGTGCAGTAAACCGAGATGCAGCAAGGCAGGTCTGCAAATATCCAGATGTTATGTTTGTTAGGCATTTACCTGATTTATTATTTTTAGCAGCTCTTGGGGATATTTTGGAAAGGCATCATCTTCTAGGGTGAGTTGCTGTCATGTTAATTCTTCCCATTTGCAAATGATTTGCCTCACAGTGAACTGATGGAGTTCAAATCTTTTTGAGATGGTTTTATATCCTTCCCCAGACTGATGTGCTCTAACTACCTTATTCCAAATTGACCAGGTTTCTCATCTCTATTTATCAGAGTCCCACCAATCCTCTTCCTGAAGGTCTCTTCTGTTAATGGTTCATTTGATACCCAAGTATGTACTGACATGTTTATACTACTTACTTACTTGACTTTACTTACTTGACCAATGCAACTCGGGGTTCACTTATATTTGCACCTGAACTAATTACTTTTTAACTTTGTTTTCTACCACACATGTGATTTTGTCTGAATGAAGAAAAACATGTTTTATGTTACATAAGAAAGAGTTTCATTCTAGTTAAATGGAAATGGAATTGAGAGTACTAAAACAATCCCTGGAAGGGTTCACATACTATAAAACAGCACTATATGTTTATGCAGTACATATTTTGGGAGGTATTTATATATTTTTTGACAGGAGAGTGGGAAGCTAAGGCTATGGAGACAGGTATGTAGTAAGAGACAGAAAGGAAGGGCACAGACAGCTGGCTGAGGCGGGGCTCAATCCTTCATGGACGGGGACCCGTGTGGTCCGCTACACCAAAACCAGTTGTACTATATTCAACTCCAGTTCAGGGAATACAAAACAACTCAGTTTTTTGTTTCTACCTGCTAGGTAATTGGACTCATCTAGTGTTTCATATCTGGGTAAGATCCTGATTGTCAGGAAAGGTATTTTGGGTTCCAGGTTCAGAGTTGAATACTACTTTATAAACTATACAGCAAGCTTTGTCTGCACAAATAAAACCAATCTGTAACTAATCAATTAAAAAACGAATCTATCAAATACCCCAACCACTAAGTCACAGATGTGGAACTGTTAGTGTGAACAGAAAAGCTCAAACAAAAGCTACAAAATACATTTTATATCATATATGTATTCTCTTATTTCTGCCCAGCTCTCATCGTATGTAAATTTAGAAACAAGGATTCCAACTGGCTGACGTCTTTATGGCGTGCCACTACCAGACATAAAAACGTGCCAATACCCTGGCAAGCTGTGCAGTGACCCACCACCCACTGTGACTATATACCAGTGCCTTTCCCACATATCATTTGGCACCATCCTTCACCTATGCTATAGGTCACCCACATCACCTGATCTGTTTCCATGGTGACAGCACCCAGAGTACAGGATTCACCATGCATCCCACACTCATAGTCTCAGGTCTGGCAGTTGGCCATAAATATCTTACCCACCCATCTGCACATGGACGAATGGACACACACACACACAGACGGTCAGAGAGACCCAGAGACAGATCCACATATGTAAAGACACAGTCTTATGAACTCATAAACCCAGGACATACTGCATGACAACAATCAGGTCTCAAACTATTCACTTCTGATTAAAGTAAACATAGTCATCAAAATAATTGGTAACACAAGTCTTTGTCTTTCTTAGCCTTAAAAAAATAGCTTTGTTCCCTTACTTTACAATTTGCACAAATGTAATAAATGGAATTGTTTTAAGATTGATATACCAAAAACTTTATTATAAAAAATCAATATGGAAATTAATATAACATTAAACCTTCGTAGGTTTCTAAAAATAAAGAATGATATTAGATCATTTTACCAACATTTCTCCCTCTGCCAATTGGTCATCCCCAATTCCCCCTGACCCTGCCTAATCAAGGCAAGGAAATCAGGTGCTGAATGTCAGAGTGCTCACACATGCTTACTTTAAGCACATTTTGCTGCCATCCTATTCGTATCACACTGATCGCTCATCGCAGGCAGACTTTAGTCAGTACATGCGAGGAAGGACTACACATTTCACCAACTATATATCTGTGATTGAACTTTACATGCCTCCAATCTGCACTAAAGGAGTCACTCGAGAGCTGCATGGCAAGGTATCCGAATTTTCGAATCCCACCCCAAGCACAACTGTACCAATTTGTGCCGCCCAGCGCTAGAGCTCTGGGCATAATAGACTGAAATGTTGTGACAAGCATCGAACCCTGGTGAGCAGGGGCGTAACTGTCATACCCGCAAAACATGCCTTGCATTGGGGCCTCCTATGTGGGCAGGGCCTCTGTTTTTCTCAGTTCTTTTGTCATTATATCTTGGGGGTTGTGTGTGGTCATCAAGGTGTTCATGGTTGTCAAATTTTTCAATATTTTACCGGTGCATTAAAACGCAAAATGAAAAGGATTAATGAAGAATTCACATCTAAACTACCCAAAATAACGTCAATGTTAAAATTACTACCAGTCCGACTAAAGGATTCCGTGTTTATTCACAAAAAAACAAAAGTCACTACCAGACGGAATTCTACTGGTAATTAAACTAGCTATATGGATTACCGTAGTGTCCTCAGACCAATGTTATTGGAGTCCATCACAAACTGTAAGGTAAACCTAAATCTACTGTATTAATGCACACACTTTTCCGTAACCTTACTGTTTTTACATTTACATTTTAATCATTTAGCAGACGCTCTTATCCAGAGCGATTTATAGTAAGTGTTTGTGGTAATCAGTTTGCGCATCTTGATATTTATCTGAAAATCTGTTTGCCTTTGTGCACTTTGTAATCATACAGTGCCTTGCGAAAGTATTCGGCCCCCTTGAACATTTCAACCTTTTGCCACATTTCAGGCTTCAAACATAAAGATATAAAACTGTAATTTTTTGTGAAGAAGCAACAACAAGTGGGACACAATCATGAAGTGGAACGAAATTTATTGGATATTTCAAACTTTTTTAACAAATAAAAAACCGACAAATTGGGCAAGCAAAATTATTCAGCCCCTTTACTTTCAGTGCAGCAAACTCCTCCAGAAGTTCAGTGAGGATCTCTGAATGATCCAATGTTGACCTAAATGACTAATGATGATAAATAGAATCCACCTGTGTGTAATCAAGTCTCCGTATAAATGCACCTGCTCTGTGATAGTCTCAGAGGTCCGTTGAAAGCACAGAGAGCATCATGAAGAACAAGGAACACACCAGGCAGGTACGAGATACTGTTGTGGAGAAGTTTACAGCCGGATTTGGATACATAAAGATTTCCCAAGCTTTAAACATCCCAAGGAGCACTGAGCAAGCAATAATATTGAAATGGAAGGAGTATCAGACTACTGCAAATCTACCAAGACCCGGCCGTCCCTCTAAACTTTCAGCTCATACAAAGAGAAGACTGATCAGAGATGCAGCCAAGAGGCCCATGATCACTCTGGATAAACTGCAGAGATCTACAGCTGAGGTGGGTGAGTCTGTCCATAGGACAACAATCAGTCGTATACTGCACAAATCTGGCCTTTATGGAAGAGTGGCAAGAAGAAAGCCATTTCTGAAAGATATCCATAAAAAGTGTCATTTAAAGTTTGCCACAAACCACCTGGGAGACACACCAAACATGTGGAAGAAGGTGCTCTGGTCAGATGAAACCAAAATCGAACTTTTGGCAACAATGCAAAATGTTATGTGTGGCGTAAAAGCAACACAGCTCATCACCCTGAACACACCATCCCCACTGTCAAACATGTTGGTGGCAGCATCATGGTTTGGGCCTGCTTTTCTTCAGCAGGGACAGGGAAGATGGCTAAAATTTATGGGAATATGGATGGAGCCAAATACAGGACCATTCTGGAAGAAAACCGGATGGAGTCTGCAAAAGACCTGAGACTGGGGTGGGTATTTGTCTTCAATCTTGTTTATTTGTGGACCATTCCATTGTAGATTTTGCTTTATGTTTTGGATTATTGTTTTGTTGCACGCCCAATTTTTCATTTTATTAGTTGTTAAAAAAGTTTGAATTATCCAATAAATTTCGTTCCACTTCATGATTGTGTCCCACTTGTGGTTGATTCTTCACAAAAAATTACAGTTTCATATCTTTATGTTTGAAGCCTGAAATGTGGCAAAAGGTTGAAAAGTTCAAGGGTGCCGAATACTTTTGCAAGGCACTGTAGTTAAAATTGTAATCATACTTAATATTGTAGTCATAGTTAAATCCTCCAGCTTCTTCTATAGTGATAACTAGGCTTTATATTGCTAAACATAATGTTTAAAAAGCGATTAATGATGACAAAGCCTACATGTGCATATTTCATGAAACAGTTGTTAAATAATAAAGCCTATGGGGCAATGCACATGCAAGCTGTATGTAACTAAGATATTTCGATATTTGGGATAGGTTGAGGCAGAGTGATAGAGAAAGCAGAGTGGCAACACTCCCATTGGCTCCGTTGTACGCTTTTTGCCGCCAACTTCCAGGGTATGCAGCCTCGAAGTGGTTCCAAAAAATCCATTCTACATCGTTGGACACCATTCATTTCCATTGCTGGCCATCAAGTAACTTCTGAGGTAACTGAAGGTGCCTGAGGTTTACTTCTACTTTTGCAATATACTGATTTTTAACCCTGTCTGACAAGCACCTACGAGAAGGTGTACAGTACCTACGAGACAGTGTAAAGTACCTATGAGAAAGGGTACAGCACCTACGAGAAGGTGTACAGTACCTACGAGACAATGTACAGTACCTATGAGAAAGGGTACAGCACCTACGAGAAGGTGTACAGTACCTATGACACAGTGTACAATACCTAGGAGAATGTGTACAGTACCTGCGAGACAGTGTACAGTACCTATGAGAAAGGGTACAGCACCTACGAGAAGGTGTACAGTACCTACGAGACAGTGCACAGTACCTATGAGAAAGGGTACAGCACCTACGAGAAGGTGTACAGTACCTACGAGACAGTGCACAGTACCTATGAGAAAGTGTACAGTACCTACGAGAAGGTGTACAGTACCTACGACACAGTGTACAGTCCCTAGAAGAAGGTGTACAGTACCTACGATACAGTGTACAGTACCTACGATACAGTGTACAGTACCTACAAGAGAGTGTACAGTACCTACGAGAGAGTGTACAGTACCTACGAGAGAGTGTACAGTACAAGTGTTTTATTTTTCTTCAGTTTTTCACTTTTTACTGTTTAGTTTTTAATTCGAATCTTCATTTTGTTGTTTTGCATAAGACCCACACATGCACAGTACTATACTGTATGACTGTAATGTCAATTATATTGTGCAATGGGACAGTCATGTCTTTTTGACCCTGATTAAGGTCAGGTAAAAGATCCTTCAGCAGGTAGGCTTCAGCCACTATAACACCACTAATCTCACAAAGCCTGTACTATGGAATGCTATTAGGCCATGTCTCATTCATTAATTAAACAATTAATTAGAGGTCTATTGTTGGACTACTGTTGTTATTTCATAGTATTTAAGATTTTTAAGCTTGTTGTGTCTGTCTGCAATGTTCTTTTCTTGGGCCTTTTCCATTAGACAATTAAACATTTCTATTTTAACTTTTTTAAGTAAAGCAGAGGGAGTTTAAGTGTTTTGAAAAGTACCTTTTATAGTGTGACTACCTGGAATTAAATTGTATTGGGATTCTTATCATTTGTTGTACAACATACTGAATACTTTGATGGTGCAAAATATTTTTCTATTGTGACACAAAAGCTCAATTTGTTGGTTAAATAATATTGAACCCCTGGGTCAATACTTTGTTGGACCACTTTTGGATCCAGTAATAGCTGTGAGTCATTTGGGGTAAATCTCTACCAGCTGTGAGTCATTTGGGGTAAATCTCTACCAGCATTGAGTCATTTGGGGTAAATCTCTACCAACTGTGAATCATTTGGTTTAAATCTCTACCAGCTGTGAGTCATTTGGGGTAAATCTCTACCAGCTTTGCACATCTAGATCCTGCCATTTTTAACCCTTCTTCCAAGCAAAATTGCCAAGCTCTATCAAGTTGGATGGGGACCTTTGGTGAAAAACAATTTTCAAGTCCTCCCAGAGATTCTCGGATTGAGGTCTGGCCTTTAACTGGGCCATTTTAAATACATTCACGTTCTTGGTTTTAAACCACTCCAGTGTACATTTGGCTGTGTGTTCAGAGTCATTATCCTGCTAGAAGGATGATCCTCCGTCCCAGTCTCAGGTGTTTTGCAGACTGAAACAGGTTTTTTCCTAGAATTTACATTTTTTCTCTCCATCCATCTAGCCCTAAATCTTGATCCAGTTTCTTAGTTCCTGCAATGAATTTTGTGCTATGGCCATTAAGTTCAACCTTAATCTTAGCAGACCAGAGAACCTTTTTCCACATGTTTGCCGTCTTCGACATGCCTTTTGGCAAACTCCAAATGGGATTTGATATAAGTTTGTTTCAGCACTGGCATTCTCCTTACCACACATCCATAAAGCCCATATTTGTGGAGCATCCGGGGTTGGATGGATGGATGCTTTCAGCAGCGGATCTCTCAATGTTCTTTTTAGAGTTTCCATTGTGCAATATTCTTAAAATTTTTAATAATGGATTTAACAGTGTGGGATATATTTTTACAACCCAACCCTGATTGGTGCTTCTCCAGACCTTTATCCCAGAGTTGTTTTGATCTTCATGATGTTGTCTGTTTACATTTGTTTTCTAACAAACTCTGGGGCTTTCCAGAAACATGATTATTTACTTTGAGTTCATTTTACACTTTACTTGCACACAGGTGTACTCTATTCATCTGAATATGTTCTGGTGCAGGCCAATTGGTTGCACCAGTGCAAATTTAGTGGTTTCATAGCAAGGGGGGTGAATACTTATGTAACCAACCAAGTTTTTTTTTCCTAGTTGCTTTTTAACGTTTGTCACAAAAATATTTTTCACCTTCAAAGTGTTCGGTAAGTTATGTAAAATAAATAGTAAAAATCCCAATACAATCATATTTCATTGCAGGTTGTCTAAAAAATTTGGAAATGTGTAAGGGGGTAAATACTTATGCAAGGCTTTGTACCAATAGAGAAGCAGAGGAAGATACCAATAGAGAAGAGGAAGTTATATGTATAGAAGCAGAGGAGATATCAGTAGAAAAGCAGAGGAAGATATCAGATATCAAGAGAGTAGCAGAGTGAGATATCAGTAGAGAAGCAGAGGAGATATCATTAGGCAATCAGAGGAGATATCAGTAGATAAGCAGAGGAGAAATCAGTAGAGAAGCCAATGAGATATCAGAAGACAACCAGAGGAAGATGTCAGTAGAGAAACAGAGGAGATATTAGTAGAGGAGCTGAGGGAGATATCAGATATCAATAGAGAAGCAGAGGGAGATATCAGTTGACAAGCAAATTAAATATTAGTAGAAAAGAACAGGAGATATCAGTAGACAAGCAGAGGAGATATCAGTAGACAAGCAGAGTATATTTCAGTAGATAAGCAGAGGAGATATCAGTAGAGAAGCAGATGAAGATATCAGTAGATAAATAGAGGAGATATCCGTAGATAAGCAGATGAGATATCAGTAGAGAAGCCGATGAGATATCAGAAGACAAGCAGAGGAGATATCAGTAGAGAAGCAGATGAAGATATCAGTAGATATATAGAGGAGATATCCGTAGATAAGCAGAGGAGATATCAGTAGAGAAGCCGATGAGATATCAGAAGACAAGCAGAGGTTATATCAGTAGAGAAGAAGAGGAGTTATTAGTAGAGAAGCAGAGGGAGATATCAGATATCAATAGAGAATCACAGGAAATATCATTAAACAAAACAACCAGAAGAGAAATCAGTAGACAAGCAGAGGAGATTTTAGTAGAGAAGCAGAGGAGATATCAGTAGAGAAGCAGAGGAGATATTAGAAGAAAAGCAAAGGAAGATATCAGTAGACAAGCAGATGAGATTTTAGTAGAGAAGCAGATAAGATATTAGTAGACAAGCAGAGGAGATATCAGTATATACTGTAAGAAGAGGAGATATCAGTAGATAAGCAGAGGAGATATTAGGAGAAAAGCAAAGGAAGATATCAGTAGACAAGCAGATGAGATTTTAGTAGAGAAGCAGATAAGATATTAGTAGACAAGCAGAGGAGATATCAGTATATACTGTAAGAAGAGGAGATATCAGTAGATAAGCAGAGGAGATATCGGTAGATAAGCAAAGAAAATATTTGTAGAGAAGTGGAAAAGAAATCAAGACAATATGAGGAAGATATCAGTAGATAAGCAGAGGGAGATATCAGTAGATAAGCAGAAAAGCTATCAGTACTAGATAAGCAGAGGAGATATCAGATATCAGCAGAAAAGCAGAGATATATCAGTAGAGAAGCAAAGGAGATATCTGTAGATATGCAGATGGCGATATCAGTAGATACGCAGAGGGATATATCAGTAGATAAGCAGAGGAGATATCAGTAGAGAAAAAGAGGAGATATAGGTAGACAAGCAGAGGATATTTTAGAAGACAAGCAGAGGAAGACATCAGTCGACAAGCAGAGGAGATATGAGTATATACTGTAAGAAGAGGAGATATCAGTAGAGAAGCAGAGGAGATATCAGTAGAGAAGCAGAGGAGATATTAGATATCAGCAGATGAGATATCAGTAGAGACTGAAAGATAAGATATTAGTAGAAAAGCAGACAGAGACCAGATCAGTAGAGAAATAGAGAAAGATCGGTTCTCAGTTGAGAAACAGAGGTAGATCACTGGCATGAACTGCACCCTCCATGCAAAAAACAAAACGTTAAGGCAGTCCTCCCGTTGGATTACAGGATTATGGGAGGACCGGGTGGTTATTTGAGTAGCTGTGGTCGCTACTGACCCTGCTTACATTCAGATTAGCTTGGTGAAGGTAAGATCTCTTGTCACTGCTGTCTGTCATCTCCTTCCCCCTGCTCTCCCTCCTATCCCTGCCTTACTCTGGCTCTGCTGGATGAATTTGTACCGCAGGCCTCACCCGCTAAGATTCACCACACTACCTGTGTCTCTCTGGTCAGACGTTTGATGTCCTGACTTATCGTGACCAGGTCTGCTGTTCGACTCCAGGAGAGCATTACTAACCTGGAATTTGGTAAATCCAGTAAGATCCCATCTGTCTGGACAAGCAAATCAGAGGTGAGTGACCTTCTAAACTGTAGCCTAAGAATTTTGACCTTCTGTCTGACAGCGAGAATCCTAGTACACTAATAGCTACATCAGCAACATGTAGTCCTAATAACTATCAGACATTGCTTAATAACACATAAGAATAATGCAGCGCAAGGCTATTGAATTACACACAATATATTTTCTGGGAAGACTTTTGTTTACTTTTCCATAAAAGTCTCAGTGTTAATGACAACAAAATGTTCCAGTACTCTACCACATTGATGTTCCACAGAAAGAGCAGGCTACATTAACATACTTTTAAGAAAAACAATTCATGATGATTTTGCCAAGTTTAGAGTTGGATTCTTAATAACGCATTTACATTGTGACTCTATTTTAGCCTGATATTCAGAACTGAATTTGGCATTCTATTTCACTCCATTATTCAGTATGTCGTTGCAACTCTACCATCAACTGACTAATGTAATGTTAACAAACTACCTTTTAATAGCATTGTCACCAACCATGACATGAATGCCTTCACCGCGATTTCCTGCTGTGATTTTTGAGACATTACTGTCTGGATTTATTTTAAACAGCTGCAATAGCAACATCCATGCTGTCTGATATTGTCATTTCTTCCATTGCTAGCATTGCTGCTGTTGTTGTTGTTGTCCTCATCTCTCAGTATAATTTTAATTTAGTCTTATCATTTACCAACCCCCACAGTCAGGTAAAGCACGCTGATTGGCTAGGTCGTGAGTAAAATACAACTGAAGCACGCGAAGCCAGACCCTGAATTGGCCAAAACATTTTTGTCAAAAAGTGCGAGTGGCTAGCGATTCAGGGACTGGAACCAGGCAAACTCTATTTAGCTAGTACCAGAGCAAAATAAGCTACCAAAGATATTCTGTTTAATGGAAAATATAGGTAGGCTACATTGACATTTTAAGATTTGTATTGGAAATCCACGTTTGTTTTGAAAATCCACGTTTTAAAAAATTGTAATGGACTTGGGTTTTTACATTTAGATATACAAAGTATATTGCCTAAACTAGATTTTATTAAGATTTTTAGTGATCAGGTGAGTCCTGATTTCTTTGTTTTATCTGCAACGTGATTATCAAAGACAACAGTGGATTTTGAAATTGCTTTAGATGGGTTTTTAGAGCTGAGTGTAGTGGTGGTGTTACAATCTTTGTTAAAAATCATCACTCTATTGCTGAGAAAAACTGTCTCCATTCCTAATACATTTGAGTTGTTAGCGTTAAGTCTTACACTCAGGTATTCATTGTAAAATTTCTATTGTTGGAATATATCGTCCACCTTCTGCAAAGAAAATAGGCTTTCTGCTGGCTAGAGCTGCACCGACTATCTCTGGTGCTGTTACTCATTAACTTAAGTTGACATCTGGGGTTATACCAAAGATTTGGAAACTCCCCATGTGTTGCCCTAAACAAAGGTGGGGATAATGGTGACATTGATAAACTGTCTTGTCTATCAACGATTTTGAGTCACTCATAAATGTACGCTGTGCTCCTTCTTATCTGACAACAAATATCAGTCCAGTTTTAGACCAGGGCACAGTACTATCACAGCCACTACATTTGTTTTGAATGATACTGTCAAGGCTGTTGATATTAAGTTAAACTGTGTTGCCTTATTTGTTGATTTGTTGACCTGACGGTGGTCTTTCATAAAGTTTATAATTCGCTGCTGCTTAAAAAAGGGATCTCATTGGTCTTAGCCATGGACACTTTTGAATGATTTCAGAATTATCTAAGCAATAAATACATCACAGGCTATTATTGCTGATTAGGTCAAATCAGATTTTGTTAATATTCATAAAAATGTTGGGTCAACATTTTTATGAATATTAACAAATCAGATTTTACCTAATCAGCAGTAATTATTATTTATGATATCGTAAATTGTGACTATAATCATGGATCTATGAGATCGAACGATGACCGTCACCATGGTCTTATCTGGAATGATGCAATCCTTCAACCAATCCTCAAGACATTATATCAACAAAGTCATGTGGCTGACCTTACGAAGCTTGGCCGCTGTCTATAAGTGCATCCAGGTGGCCACGCCTCTTCCTCTTGCCTGGAATGCCTCAGCCCATTCTGAGCAAGCACCATCCTGCCTTTCCAGACTGCACACCAACCAGTCAGGGAGGCATCCGTCGTCAACCACAGTATGTTCCCGAGGGGGGACCCCTCGGAGCAACAACGCACGGTCCCGCCACGGATGCAGAGTGTGAAGGCATGTCATCACATGCCTGTCCCACTTCGGGTGGAGGGTAACGGCATTCAGCCATCTATGCAGCTGTTGATCCAAGGGCCGAAATTTATTTATTTTATTTAACCTTTATTTAACCAGGTAAGTTAAATAAGAACAATTTCTTATTTACAGCAACGACCTGGGAGCAATTAGGGTAAAGTGTCTTGCCCAAGGACACAATGACATTTGGCTCAGTCGGGAATCGAACTGGCTACCTTCTGACTACAAGTCTGACTCCCTACCCACTGAGCCAACTGCGCCCCACAGCTTCTGAAACTGAACTGACTCCACCCGCCTGTCCAGCTGTAATCGGTCCAGGAGGGTCAGGATGTACCGAATCCTCAGAGCAGTGATAAATGCCAACATTGTGACATAATTCAGACAAAGACCCAGAAAAACTGTCTGCTGCCTCGGCACGAGGTTGCTCTTCTTCACATTCACCGTGAAACTCAGGGACTGGATCTGTAGACTCAGCTAGGCGACAGAGAACAAACCAGCCAGTTGTCCAAATAAGGAAGGACTTTCATCCCTGACAGCAGAAGAGGAGAAAAGGTGGCTCCTACCACCCAGGTAAACACCCTTGGGGAGAGGGACAGGCCAAATGGCAGTACCTTGAATTGGTACTCCTGTCCCTGGAAGGCAAACCGAAGAAAAGGCCAGTGGTCTAGGCAGATGTACACGTTAAAGTATGCGTCTTTCAGATCTATGGAGGTGAACCACTCTCCTCTTTCTATGGATTCCAAGACCTGAGTTGTGGTCAGCATTTTGAAAGGCAGAACCTTCATGAAGGTGTTTAACCACCTTAGGTCCAAGATGGGGCGCAACCCACCATCCTTTTTTGGCATGAGGAAGTACGTGGAATAAAAGCCAGTGAGCTGTTTGCTGGGATCGACTTTCATGATCGCATCCTTCTGCAGAAGGACCAAAAGCTCCTACGTTAAAAACCAAGCCTAGACTGGGTCCCCGACAATGGTCACGCAGAGCTGTGGGAAAGGAGGGGGGTGGCACCGAAACAAAAGTCTGTACCCGTTTCACATCATAGCCAGTACCCACGGGTCTGAAACTTCCCTCACACAGCCGTCCACGCATAGCTGGGAACGAGTTCCGGTGGCAACCCACATACTTTTAAGGGTTACCCCCATGAAGTCCTGAACCTCTGGAAGGGTGTTTCCTCTGAGGGGCACATCTGGTTGGGGGGCGGGGCCGAACCCCCTGCCGGTGTTGGGATGGCTGTCTGTAACCACCCCCAGAGAGTGCCACATTCTGCTGCCTGCCAAACCCCCAAGCGGGAGCTTATACCTGGAAAAAGTAGCTCTACCGAAAGTGTGCTGGACACAATCCCTAGTTCGCCAAGATTGGTCCGCCCTATCCAATATAGTCAGGATGAGAAACCTGCCCTGAAACAATCGGCATATTCACAAGCTCTGTCCAGATATTCTCTGGCAGAGACGATTTCGCTAACCAATCCTGCCCCTGTGCCATCATGGCTGATGACATAGTAGAGACAATGGCCCTCATTTATGAAACCTGCGTACGACCTAAAACAGGTGTACGACGGGCGTACGGCGATTCTTACGCAAAGCAAGGAATTTATCAATTTGAACGTGATCGTAGGCTGCGATAAAATCTCACGTCTGGTCTGACTTCGTGTACGCAAAATCTATAGTGTGACTAGCGGTGTTCATGGTATAACCCCCTTGTTC
>JACXGM010016887.1:0-20128 GCA_016801145.1 Umbra pygmaea
AGACACCTGGTGTTTGACTCTGCCTGGGACAAGACCAAGGCTGCCCCGTATCGACATCCTGCGGACTTGTCACCTTGGGATTGTTGCCAGACACAGAAATCTCCAGGCCTACACACACACATGAACTCTCACACACATACAGATACACCTCCCTCGCCCCCATCCCCCGCCTTCGCAGCTTCATACCCGCCAGCCTGATAAGACGGGTCTCTAGATAGTGCCTATGAAGGCTGCAATCGAGATGGGTGCCTATCTGGCTTGTTTCCCTCATTGCCCTTTTTCCCGCTTCCCACCACCCCTGTTGCAAGTCCTGTTCAGAGTGTAAACTTGACTGTGCTAAAATTGCTGAGGTGTTTTTTTTTCATGTTACCACACTGTACACCTGAAGGGGCATAATATGGGGCTGCCTTTTTTTCCCCCTCATCTTTCCTCATGTAATGCTGTATTGTTTTTCTAATCCCTGTCTTCCTGTTCTGTCTACCCGATGTGATGTTTGTATGGACAGGTTGATGGCCAATTTCACTGGTTACTTGTGACTACGTGACAATAAAGTTGAAAGTTGAAGAATCCAAACTTGAATCGCTTCCACTCCAATGTTGTCACATGCTGCATCCATTGATTGAATGAGATTGTCCTGTGCATAAGGATTTTTGTCATAGACCTTCCACCTCCATGCAGAAAAAATGATTCAATGGGATTAAGGAAGGGCGAGTATGGTGGGAGGCACACATTTCAGGACCACAGTGAAAGTTCACATTGTCCCAGATGACCACATACATGGGATGCTCTGCCTGATCATCACCTCTCTGTTTACGTCTCAGTAGTGCTTCCTGTAGAGCATACAGAAACCTCATACGATGGGCAGTGTTGTAAGGCCCTACAGTCACATGGTGGTGAATAACTCTGTAGCTGCTGATGAAGCACATATGGTTACGTTGCCACCACGCTTCCCTGGCAACTCTACAATGGCACGTTGACCAATAATGTTGCAGCCTTTCCTTCTCTTGGTGAGATTGAAGCCAGTTTCATCCAAGAAGAGGCACTCATGAGGCCTCTCCATGGAATCCAGTTGAAACATTCTCTATAGAAAGAAAGTTAATTTTAGAAGTAACGTAAATGACATAGCATTCCAGGCATCATGCCTCTGTATACACGTGCTGCATTACATTCAACACAGTAAAGATGCACAGTAACGCAATAGTGCTGTATAATCTCTGGACATGATTATTTACTTGTACATATTGATATCGTAGCTCTTTTACCCTTTCAGAATTTCTCTGAAATGGTACTCTGTAGGTTTGTTTGAGACTAATCAGGTTGCGTTTCAGGACACGGTCAATTGTGGAGAGACTCACACTGTTGATTCCTTCAAAATTCACGTTGTCTTCCTTAACTCGTTGTTGTATTTCACGCAGACGAATGAGATTATTTTGAAGGACCATATTGACAATAATGGTCTCCTGCTGTTGTGAACATACATCTCCTTCCACCGGCATGTGGCAGTCTTTAAATTCTAGCAAATAAATCCTCTCGTTAGAATTATACAGACAGGCCTAAAGCATTGAAATGTCACCAAATATGTACAATAAATAAAATACTATTATACAAGTATATCACTGCAAGCAAAGGGCCAATTTTTTGAGATATTTTACAGTAATTTACAGTTCAACAACTGTACATACTATACTGTAAGTTTGAGGGACCACAAATGATAGTACAGTTACCTGTTCTCTTCTCTGAATGTCCTGACAATGGAGGCCACAGAGAACCTGCTTATATTTGGTTGAACACATAGTCCTGCTTCCCTTATACTCATTACATGAACCAGAACATTGTGTATGATTGTTGCTGTAATTTCATTGGAAATGATGGCTCCTGTTCTTCCTCCCCCTCCTCCTCTGTGTCTTCCTTCTCTGCTGTCTCTTCCTCTTCCTCCTCTGTCTCTTCCTCATCCTCCTCTTCCTCTTCCTCATCCACTTCCACTTCCTCCTACTCTCCTGCCCTCCATTGTGACAATCACACATGCCATTTGGATTTGACATGGCTTTATATCCTGATTACTGATTAGGTGCAACACATTACAGATTTAAAACAGGTGTGTTAAATTTTGAGTGCTTGTGTGTTACCGATGACAACAGTGTGTTGCTTGTGTTTCACTTTTGGGGGCACAATGATACATGTGCTTTGTGAATGACAATGTGTTTACAGTTTTGCACAAAGAGTAATTCCGATTTGCTAGTTGTGTCTTATCACATTTGAAGTGTTTAAAATTCCGCAAACTGTGTGATTCAATGAATAAAGTGGTTTTTTACACCCGCAACTTACGTTTTACAAATGGATTTTAGTGTTTTAGCAATTCAGAAATACTGTAATAATTGAAGTGTATTTAATGTGTCACTTTTAATAAGACAGGAATAATACTACTTTAAATAAGACAGGAATAATACTATTCTAATGTTGTCTATATTTTGTATTATTTAAGTTGATGGTTTCAACCCCTGGATCAAATACCTGGGTTCCTTAAGTTTACTAGTCCTAAAACATCATATTTGTATTTGTTTGTATTTTTTCAAAAAGTTACATAGTGCAGGTGGAAGCCTGCCAGACCGAAACAAGTGTTACTTTGAAGTGTTGCTGTAATAGTGGTTTATGTCCCCTGGTTGAGGAGTAGCCTTTGTTGTTTTGTCATATTTCAGTACATTCTCAATTTCTCTGCCACTTTTCTCTGCATTACAGGAAAAAGTTTTACATCACATTAAATGGCTAAAACTAAAATCAGGTGAAGCAAAGCTGGAGCATAATATTAGAAAACCATCAGAAAATAATTTGGGAGGGTCATACAAGTGAGAAACTTGGTCTGTTTTACCATATACAGTTGAAATCAATATTATATAGCACGTTTGCAAATCAGGTTTATTGTTTTTTGCAAGTTCAAAGTAAATGTAACAGTGGTTACACTAAAAAGGAAGTTAACAAAGCCTGCAATGGTGGCAACAGGCGCTAAGGTTTCAGTGAGCACAGTAAAGTGCATTCAAAATGCAGCAGGTTTCCATGCCAGAACTAAAAGACGCCCACCACTACTGACCCAAGAGCACAAAGTCTGCTCCAATCATGATCAGCGGTATTTCTGGAGGAAGAGGAATGATGCATATGCTGTATATGCCCACAGCCAAGCATGGTGGTGGCTTGGTTTTGCTCTTGGTCTGCTTAGCATCCTCTGGCACCAGTATCAGAAAATCCTAGGAGAAAACTTCACTCCCTCTGTGAGGAAGCTGAAGCTTGTGCGTCATTGGACATTTCAACAGGACAAAGAAGCATACCTCAAAGTACACCAAGGCTTGGTTGTAGATGACGTTCTGGAAGATGCTACAGTGGCCATCACAGTCAACATACTTGAAACCCATAGAAAATCTCTGGTGGGATTTGATGAAGGCAATTGCAGCTCGCAAACCCAACAATACTACTGAACATTGCTCATAATCTAAGATTCTTCAAGAACACTGCCAGAGGCTGGTGTCTGGCTATGCATCTCATTTGTAGCAGGTCATAACAGCAAAAGCGTGCTCTACTAGGTACTAAACTGCTTGCCATGAAGGGTTTGAATAATTTTGATACTGGAGAAGTCATTATCAGTTGCATTTGCAGATGAATTTGGGGAAACCACTTGAATCATTTTTTTGTGTTGAGCTATTTTATTAGCTTTGGTTTGATTTGATCTTTGCAAAACGTTGACAGTCTGTACATTTTGACAATGAACCTGATTTGCAATGGGGGGGTGAATAATTTTGAATACAACTGTACATGTGTGGGAAAACACATCATGCCAAGATCTACATACTTATTCCAGGGTAAAAGAAAGATTATTAATGCCCATGATTCTGGCAGGGTTCATAAAGCCATTTCCAAGCAATTCAAAGTACCTGTTCAATAAATCAAATTACTGTCCAAGAGATCTAAAATGAGAACACTGGCAATCTACATAGCACAGGTTGTCTCACCAAATTCAGCCAAGGAGCTGACCTAAACATGTTCCACAGGATCAAGGCATTTCTTGCCACAATAAATGTTGAAGTGCATGAGTCATAAAGCCAGAAACAGACCGCAAAGAAGGTAATAGACCTCTGCACTGAAAAACCCATGACAAGGCAAAACGGACATTTGCCAGACAACACCTGGGTAGACCTGGGCCAAACCAACTGAACAGATGAGTCACAGGTAGATATGTTAGGCATCAATACCAGATACCATGTTTGGCAAAAACAAAATGCTGCTTTTAAACAGAAGAATTTCATACCAACCATAAAGCATAGAGGAGTTGACGTTATGGTTTGGGGCTGCTTTGCTGCCTTAGGGCCTTGCCAACTTGCTGTCATTGAGTCAACCATAAATTCTATATTGTACCAGAGGATTCTTGAGAAGAATGTGAGGCCATCTGTCAAAAAGTTAAGGTTTTTTTACATTCGGAGAGATACTGATAGATACCGATAGGTTTCAGCAACATTTTCCGAATTTGTGCGAGCTCATTTCCATACTGTTTGTCTTTACACTGACATGTTTTCAGACCGCAATCACACGTTTGTGGGTTTGTCATTCATGTTGAGCTGCGTGTGCTAAGAAATCAGCCCAGCACATTGACTTACAGTGAAGAATTCCCCCGCATCACACATTTCTCCTGGGCTATTAGTAAAGCACCAGGTGGGATCTCTTACGCCTTACCTACAGAGGTCACATGGAAATAAAGAGAGACATGCAAGTTTACACTCTACAATTGTCACATCCCAATGTCGGCTCGAAAGGATTCTGAAAAAGTTGCTGAAAGCTATCGGTATCTACCGTAGTGTAAAAAGCCTCTAAAGCGGAAACGGACTTGGGTTCTGGAAAATAACAATTATGCAAAACTTGTAAGCAAAGCTAAGCAGTTATTTAATGGGCCATGTGAAATCCAATGGAAATGCTGTGAGGGGACTTGAAACCTTTAAGTGTAATCTGTTGAAGTGGGTTATCTTTATCTGCCAGTATTGTTGGCGATTACATACAGTCTCGACATGTCCAAATACTGTACGAGAATACTTTATTTGTGCCTACACCACCAGTGTCTCGATCTCGAAAGAGGAGAGCATGATGTCAGTGTAGGATCAATATCTTGGTGTATTGAGCGGGAATGTTCCAGAATAGGTTGTATCCACTGGGAGTGCCAGCCCTGCCCCCCATCACCTGCCTTCCATCAGGAACAAGGCAGGCAGCCCTGCAAAGATTAGACAGATTTCTAAAAGACTAACAGCTTGTGTTTGCTGTTGCCCTAGACAACAAAAGATGTTGACTGAGAATCCATGACATGGATCCAGTAAGCCAGAGAGTCTGCAATGAGACACTTTGTTTTCCATTCTGCGGGAGCATCTGGCACCATTTGTAACCAAAGCCTGCCTCTGTGTACTTACTCTGCCACCTACATCATAATACTATAGAAAATAATATAACTAATATATTACAATTGTTCCATGACAATAACTCTATACATTGGTATAATACAAAATTGGCATAATATAAGTATGACTAACCTATCTTTATTTTTATTAGAAAATCATATAATTAATAAAAATAAAGGCATAGAACATTCTGGACTGTGCCGACTGCCACAAGAAAAAAACAATAATTTGATAATCTCATTATTTTCCTTTGATGGCAATTTACCCTGTGAAAATAAGATTACAACAAAAGCAGTTGATTTTCAAGAGAACTCTTCCCTTATAGCGCATTCACCAAAATCACTAACTTTAACTTTTAACCATCACTTCACAAAATATACAAAAAAATATATTTTGGATAGATGGTACTATCCATCTACTATTGACTCCTTATTGTATTTATTGCTTGTTTTCTCACTTGAACAACAATTGAGTAAACAATGTAGACATGTAGACAGCAACCAGTAAATGACAGAATTTGCTTTCCATGGTCTGCCATTATTCTCTTTAGTGCATTGAAAGAGAGGGAGTGTGCAGCTTTTCCACTTGTCAACAGAAACTAATGTAGTTGTTAAAATATCAGGATGGACAGACAGACGGCACTGTAGGGAGATGGACCTGAAGAAGCACAGTCACTCAATAGTAAGTATAACTGCACTCTTGGGTCAGTTGTTTATTTTTGGAGCAATTACTATAGAAACATTGCAGATGGAGCGAATCAAGTCCCTTGTGAGACCCAACGGTAGAATGGAGAGATATTTAGCAAGAGATAATGGAAAGATTGTTTGATGCGTGGAATTTTGAAGGTTGTATATCAGTGTAAAGGGAGTCACAGCACGCTGTTCTAAACATTTCAGTACAGATGAAATTGTAAAGAAAATTGGTCGAATTGTACCATTAAACACTAGGGGCTCTATCTTACACCCAGCGCAATTGACTTTTTACACAAACGCATGTATCATTCCTATCTTACACCCAACGCATATGGGACTTTTCCCTCCACAGACGCGCGTCGGTAAATTAGGGAATGAACTTGCGTTCGTTGGGCGGTTCAGCGAAAAGAAGAGGCGTGTTCCGGCGCAAACGTTCCCTGGTGCTATCTTGCAGTCCCCGAAAACAATTCCGCCACTGACCAGGAAAACCCTGGTTTAAAGTCAGTGGCGTGTTATTCATATGCTATTTTAAGTGCGCATGCCTAACCATAATGTAGCGTGTGCACAACGCGCATACATTTTGCTCCTCTCATCTACACAATTGCAGCAGTTCTTTATTATTGCAATACATAATTAGAAGGAAAAATATTACCACACGAGGAAGTCATTCTGGTGTCCGAAAATGTGAAAAATAGGTATAAATCTAGTGTACACATTTTCATATGCATAATGAATTATTTGCACTGATAGCCTATACATCAACCTCAAGGGAACCCATTCAATCAACAAGTATACACACGTAATTTGCGATGCTAATAGTAAAATCACCCATGTCTTTACTCAGAATTACTCAGGCTCAAGCCACTACTCACTTATGGCAACTTTGAGGAAAATGAGGAATCCCCCCTCGGATGGGTGGTCGTGGCTGTGAAGGGGACAACAGCTATCCGTTAAAGACATGGTTAATGATGACACAATTTATGATGCCAGCAAGTGCGTAAAATGCCGTTTAATCAAAAACACACACAAACACGCAGTGAAGCCTAATTGAACGAACATTTGGCACACTGAAAATGCGCGTCAGGTGTTTGGATAGAACAGGTACACTACTCAAGTCGCATTCTTTGTGGCTTGTTGTATTTTACGCAACATTTCCAGGAATCATGGATGTGTTGATGACATTAATTAGGAAATATTAGAGGACTTCAGGATTCGTGATGTTGAAATGCGTGCCAGCACTTAAATGCCCAGAAATGCAGAACGAGAGTGGAAAGCTTATTTGACAGAAGAGTAATCTCGGTGTAATGTTAGACTACATTTCAAAAATATTACCATGCATTCATAACCTCGTGATTCAGTGAGAGTAAGTCCAAAACATCGGAAAGTAGGCTATGTCTTGTGACATTTCTTTATTTACATTTTGTGAAAAGAAAAATCAATAGAAAATCGCCGTTATAATAGCAATCCGCCATGGAACAAGCGCGCCTGCTCTTAAAGGGAATGTGAGATGACGATATTGTTGATGACGTGGTTTATTGCACGTTACACCCAAACCACACCTATGACTAATGAAGCTACTTCAGACCTACCCATTTTAGATTTGCGTCGGGCGCAGGAGTCATTTATCCCGCCGGCAAAAATAGCAACAGCGCCCGGCACCCTCCCACAATGTCACTTGCGTTTCGCGTTTGATACTTGCGTTTCAGATCGTTAAAATATGGCCCTAGGTGGTTCATTTAGCAGTTTGAGTACTGTGATCATTCAGGTTTCTTCAGTCAGAGGAGAAAGTGGATCTGCTGAGAAAAAGAAAATCTTTCGACTTCTTGCATTTGAATGAGTAATGAACATAGAAAAACCGCCTCAAGATGATTTCTTAACTTAGATTCATTTGGGATTCATCATTCAAAAATCCTCTGGAGTCTGCATTTGTTTATGTCACATGTGACTATTTTCATTAGGTTATTGGTTAATTGAATGTTTGAAGAAAAATACATAAAGAAATAGGGTTTAAACACTATACTTACTTTCTTGCATCATTTTTATAATGTTTTAAACAGCTACATAAAAATGTAGTATGTGTCTTGCAATTCACAAAATAATGTCTCTTTTTGGACCTGGATGTGTAAAATACTGTTTACAGTATATGTACATAGTGTCACATGCAGCCCAGTGTGGGCAGTGAGACGGTCCATTTATGTTTGTGTATCTGCCCTGGGTGTTATGGTTTAGAATGTTGGCCTGTGTGTTCCAGTGTTCAGGTGTCTGCCCTATAGGTTTGTTGTGTTTGGTTCCCCCTGGTGTCCCTTCTGTGTCTTGCAGGTGGTTGGTTTAGATGATGTCATCATGGTTCCTTTATGTTGATTACTTCCCAGGTGTATTATATTAGTCTCCTCTGTTTTGTGTATTTAGCCCTTGTGTTTCATTCCTACCCCTGTCGTTCGTTAACCCTGTTGCGTTGCCTGTATGTTTCCATTTGTATGCTGTGTTATTTCGGTTTTTACCCACAAGGCAGTTTTGCTTTAACAGAGTATTTTCGAGAATAAACGCTATATATTCATTGCATCTCCTTTGCGACTGTCTCTGAGTCTATTTACCCTAGTATGGGAAGGAAACGTGACAGAACGAACGACCTGTAAACATGAGACAGCGAAGGAGCAGTGGTGGAAGCGAGGAGGAAGTTTGGAACCGATAGTGTCTGTAGATGTGGCTGGGAACACAGCGTTTTCGTGGGCTGGATAAAGAGCAGAATTTGTTCGGGGAGCACCTCTGACAGTGCCTTTAGGACGCCCAGCAAGACGGCATGTGCCTTATCCCGTTCCAGGAGATGGGCGCAGCAACACTGCCGTCCCCTCTGTCCCGGTTGAACCAGTCACCCACCTCGACTCCCAAACCACAGGTCGGAGCGTCGCCTAGCCACTTACAGGGCTGTGGTCCTACTCACTGGACCCCCCGTCTGAATGGTAGCTCCTTCCCTAGCTTTCTCCACTATCTAGCCCCACTAGCTCTCAGGCTAGTTTATGTAGCTACCCTAGCTCTCAGGTTCAGGGCAGTGGTCTGTCACCCAGGGCCCCCCGTCTGAGGCTTAGCCCCGCTAGCTCCTCCAGAGCTCAGGCTAGCACTTTTAGCCCAACTAGCTCTCAGGATAGTACTATAAGCTCCGCTAGCAGTCAGGCTAGCTTTCTTAGCTACTCCAGCTTCCAGACTGGTGGTTACCCTGGCACTCAGGTTCAGGGTTGTAGCACTCATTTTAGGGCTCCCCGTCTGATTGTTAGCATCCCTACTAGTGCCCCTAGGTCTCCAGTTATTGCCCCTAGGCCACCAGTACCTGCCCCTAGGCCTCCTGTTATTGCCCCTAGACCCCCAGTTGTTGCCCCTAGGGCCCCCTTTCACATGATGGCCGCCAACCCCGTTCATTGGTGGTCCGAGGAGGAGGAGGAGGAGATGCCGGCCCTCATAGGAGGTTCATCCCACAAGATGGCCGACCTCCACAAGATGGCTGACAGTCTCCCCACAGATTTTTTTTTTGGGGGGGGCTATGTGTGGTGGCGACAGGACTCCGCCCCCCTCTTTTGCAGTCCTGTCCAGGATGGCGACCTGGAGGACCTGCTCTGCCCATCACCACAGCCTCCAGCAGTCTGCCCACAGCCTCCAGCTGTATGCCCACCGCCTCCAGCTATATGCCCACCGCCTCCAGCTATATGCCCACCGCCACAGTCTCTGGCTGCCTACTCTGTGTTGCCCACACCTGAGCCCCTCCTGGCCACGGACCTGGAGGTCCTACTCCTCCCTTCTGGGAGGAGGCTGGACCCTGTCACAGCCGTCGCTGACCTCTGGACCCCCGTCTGAGCCGTCGCTGACCTCCGGAACCCCGTCTCAGCCGTCGCTGACCTCCGGAACCCCGTCTTAGCCGTCGCTGACCTCCGGAACCCTGTCTCAGCCGTCGCTGACCTCCGGACCCCCGTCTCAGCCGTCGCCGACCTCCGGACCCCCGTCTCACCGGTCGCTGATGCCACCGTTGGGCCCTCGTCTCTAATGCCAAGGTCGTGACCCCCGTCGCTGAGGCCGCCACCTGAACTGCCTTGCCCCTGGCCGCCGCCTGACCTGCCTTGCCCCTGGCCGCACCCTGTCCCTCCGGACCCCGGGGCGCTCTCTGTCCCTCTGGACCCTGAGCCCTCTGTGTTGCCCACCCCGGTGTTGTGGGCTTAGAGAGGGGGCTCTGTCACATGCAGCCCAGTGTGGGCTGTGAGACGGTCCATTTATGTTTGTGTATCTGCCCTGGGTGTTATGGTTTAGAATGTTGTCCTGTGTGTTCCAGTGTTCAGGTGTCTGCCCTACATGTTTGTTGTGTTTGGTTCCCCTTGGTCTCCCTTCTGTGTCTTGCAGATGGTTGGTTTAGATGATGTCATCATGGTTCCTTTATGTTGATTACTTCCCAGGTGTATTGTATTAGTCTCCTCTGTTTTGTGTATTTAGCCCTTGTGTTTCATTCCTACACCTGTCGTTCGTTAACCCTGTTGCGTTGCCTGTATTGTTCCATTTGTATGCTGTGTTATTTCGGTTTTGCCCCACGAGGCAGTTTTGCTTTAACAGAGTATTTTCGAGAATAAACGCTATATATTCATTGCATCTCCTTTGCGACTGTCTCTGAGTCTATTTACCCTGGTATGGGAAGGAAACGTGACACAGTCTTCAAATAGTATCAATCTCATATTATTGAAGTTAGCCATGAAATGCTATTTGCAATAGAAATAGCTCAACAAATGCTTCAAGTGGTTTCCCCAAATTCAACTGCAAATGCTACTGTTGATAACTTCTCCAGTCTCAAAATTATTCAACCCCTTCATTGCAAGCTGCTTTGGTACTTAGCAGAGCACCCTTTCGCTGTTATGACCTGCTGCGTACGAGATGCTAAGCCAGACACTAGCCTCTCTCAGTGTTCCTGAGGAATCTTAGTCCATTCCACACGAGCACTGAACTCCAGTTCAGTAATATTCTTGGGATTGCATGCTGCACCTGCCTTCTTCAAATTCCATCAGAGATTTTCTATGGGGTTCAAGTCAGGTGACTGTGATGGCCACTCCTTCTAAGCTTTTGAGGTTGAAAACATGTTGAAAATACATCTATGTGGTTGAAAAGACATTGAATAGACGTTGAAAAGACGTCTTTCAAAATATTTTACTCAGTGGGCTGTACCATCTTCCAGGACTTCATCTGCAACCAATCCTTGGTGGAATTTGAGGTATGCTTGGGATTATTGTCCTGATGGGAGCTCCAATGATAGAGTTCTGGCATGGAAACCTTCTGCGTTTATAGTACATGCCTTACTGTGCTCACGGAAACCTCAGTGCATATTACCACCATGTCTTGCTGCAGGTCTTTCGCAGTCACTCCAGGGTTTTTCATAACATGCAATCTCGGGCATCTGACTGTAGCCGTTGATAGATTCCTATTTTTGCCCAGTCCACAAAGTGTAACCACCGTTCCCTTCATTTTGAACTTGCAAACTATGCTTCCAACAGTGTCTCTGCAAACATTCAGTGCCTTCAGATTTGGGGAAACCACTTGATGCATTAATTGTGTTGAGCTATTTCAATTGCTTTTGTTGGATATTTTTACTCCAAAAAGCTGACAGTCTGTACATTTTGACAATAAACCAGATTTTCAATGGGGATTGAATACTTTTGATTGCAAGTCTACATGACAGAGTACACAATTTCTAAAACCTGTTTTAGCTTAACAGCGCCACATTTACAACCACTGGCCAAAATCGCAGACTGCATCTTTAACATAATTGACTGTCATAACTATTTTATTTGCATGTTTAGTCCTGTCTAGTGTGTTTGCAAAACAGGCTAACATTGACAGTTAAACTAGCAAAGCCTTAAATTATGCATAGATTTGTGTAAATCTGCAGAGAGAATAATACTCAGCAGAATCAGAAGTTGTCAGGACCTTAATTATAGAAACTGTAGAACCTAGACATTAACTTCCATAACACAATTACATTTCAGCAAGCAGCTAATAGATTTTAAACACACCATAGTAACATGGTAAAACCTTGCCTGACAACCTAACATTTGTCTTCCAGTATTGAGTCCCTCAAAATATAGACGCCCTCCACAACACGGTGGTGATGTATAGTGAGATAATGTCTGATTGATTACTGGGCACTTTTAAACCCATGTTTATAAATCCCTGACCCTCACCTCAAAAGCTCCTACTTTGGTTACACCTAAGGTCCTGTCTCAACATAAATCATCCCTCTGAAAATTGGGAGCTGTTAATCTAAGTGTCTTTTAATGGAACACTTCAGAAGCAAACCAATTACATCAACCATTCCAACATGGGCTAGTTTAAAAACAACCTTCAATTTGAGCATAGGTTCTGAATCACAAAGTCCCAGAGTCAGAGACTCCTTAATCACTTTCACCTGCTTTACTGTGCATCTAAAACTGTACATAGACATTTTATGTCAAACACATGGCTATGTTTATATAACATTTAAGGACAATTTAACTTTATAAAACGTAAAATATCTGCACTTAGAGACCAGTCAGGGGATAGGGGAGGCTCTCTGCATGGTGTAAATGGACAGACTGATGTCAGAGTTAGAATTCTCTCTGATCAATATGAATGAATTTCCACCTACCTAGTTAACGCTAACTTCGTCTACAATCAAAACCTGTATTTGCTATGATTGGTGCCACTCTTCTTTACCAATCAATACAAATGTATATTCCTGGTGTTACGTTCCCCAGTATAAGTATCTGTGTTCTATGTGCCCAGGGGCCTATACTACGAAGCACGTTCAACATGCGCTGGATTTCTTTTTATTACCTGACTTCACTGAACCTAACAATTGTGATCTAGATAAGAGATGTCACGACCGTGGTTATCAATTCGTTAAATCAACCGAGGATTTCCCAATCTAGTGACGAGCGTGTCCACATAAAAGGGGCAGTGTGTGTAACATCTGACCAATTGCAGACACGGACAAGTCTATGAGAGCTGCATATTTCGCTCATGTTTCATATTGATGTTGGTCCCTATCAAACAGACCATACATTAAAATACCTGACACAAACAAACGCAACACTATGCATAAAGTCTGTGGAACTGAAAGCACTCCACTGTCACATACGGCTCAAGAAGCTGACAAAGACACATCACTCCCTCCGCTGAGAATCTATATATTTCATTCTCATCAGAGAAAGCCAATGGTGACTCCCAGGATGGTGACCTATTTTTCAATCGAGAATTGATTGGTCAGTAGATGGTGCTTTTGTTCGGGTTAATCGGTTGTCTCGACTATAACCTGCTCTGGAGCAGGTTAGGTTCGCAGCATAAGTTACCATGGTGATAAAACCTGGTAACAGGTGACCACCATCTTAATACTGAAAACCCAGGGTTAAACCTGAAGTTACCTCGCCAATCCCAAATCTTGCTTCGTAGCATAGGCCGCTGGTCTGTGTTTGTTTCCTATGTGCAGTGTTTCTGTCCTGTTCTTCTTCTTCTGTGGGTTATTGGCGGATCGCAACCAAGTTAAGGTGCATCTACCACCACCAACTGTACCGGAGTGTGAGGCTGGTCACGGCCCACCCAATCCAACACAACCCACCACCCCCACAACCCTAGAAATTAAAACACAGCCCACTACCCCCCCCCACCCCACTACCTACCCTCCCCCTTCCACTTCCTTTCATCTCCCCCGTGACGTCAGTGACACCCATAAACTCCCTAGCAGCACCCACCACAACATCTATCCTAGCATTCCTTCCCCTAACCTGATTACAAACATTCACCACACTACACAGAAACGCCAAAAACTCAACCCTGCCCACCACCGGTGAATCCTTACCAACCACACAAACACATGCTTACACTTCTCAGACAATACCAAACTGCGAACACCCAAACCGTCCTCCGACACCGGGCCTACAACCCTCTCCTTCTCCACCTGCACACCAACCCGAAGTCCCCGCACTCTCCGCACCCCTTCTGCATACGTGACCCCCTCAACCATCTTAACCCGCTGTGCCTCCGCCGCCTTCTTCTGAACCACACACCCCCCAAACGCAGCGCTGTGCTCCCCACCACAATTACAACACCTCACCACGTCCCCTACCCCACACTTAACATACTAATGCGCACCCCCACACCTACCACACCTACCCTTCCCTCTGCACACAGCAGCCACATGCCCCATCCGCTGACAATTAAAACACCTCAGTGGCGGTGGCACATATTCCCTTACATAAAAACTAAGATACCCTAAGTGCATCCTACTCGGCAAAGGCCCCCCAAACTCCAACAACACCGTGGGACTCACCCTATCTAACCCCACCGCCCTACTGCCCAACCGTCTTGCCTCCAACACCACCCCACCTGACACAATCTCCTTAAGCTCCTCCATTGACAGATCCTCCGGCACACCCGTGATCACCCCTCTCACCTTCACTGCACTCCCAGGCACCATACACATCACCTTACCCCCATTCAACACCTCCAACTTAGGCAACTTATCCCTCAGTGCCACACTACCCACCACAATAAGAACCCTCCCACCACTCAAACACCTAGCATCCACCACCTTACCAACCTGTTCCCTAATTGCCTTAGTGAGTGACACCGAGTGTAACAGCTTACCTGTCGGGGCCAAAAACTCCACAATCACCTTATACCCTAGATCCCCACCACCAAGTGCCGGCCCTTCACCCTCTCGAACAACTCTCACTGCCTTCTTTCTTCCGTGCCCGTTTCTTTTTCCTCTTTACATACCGTCCTTCCTCAAACCCTACCGCCACTCCAGCTACACTCACACTCCCATCTGAGCTCCCTTCCATGCCGACCTCACCCCCGGCACAGCCGTCGCGACCAGCCACCAGCATTGTAGTCCTCCTAGTCTCCCTTTCCAGTACCAGCCTATCCAGCTCAATTATCTCTGCCAACTCCTCCGCTGCCAGCTCCGCCGTTGTGGAACCCCAAGAGGACGCCATGCCAACCTTCGTCCCCAATTGTTTCCGTTCAATCAAACTGCCTGTTTGCACTTTCGGCATTGTTCTCCACTGCGTTGCTCGGTCAAACCTTCTAGCGTCCTTCCCTCGAAAATCTCCGCCTGTCCTGTCGTGCTCAAGTTCCTATCTCGCGCGGTTCTTTTCATGCAGACTCTCCAACAACACAGCCTCCTGGCAGTCTCCTTCTGTCCTGTTATGTGAGTTTGTTTCTTTAAGTTTGTGTGTCTCCCACAGGTGGTGCAGATTCAGTTGATCGCCAATCATCACTTATCACTGACTCCTCCCCCCGTTATCCCGTACACCTGGTTTCGGCAATCATCATCATATCCCATCATGCCCGTCAGTATATAATGTGCCATCTTCTGTGTCTCTGGCTCTCTCTGTCTGGTTGTAATGTGTTTTTGAGAAAGCGCTTGCTTTGATATGTTTTGTTATATAGCTGGTTTTGTAACTCATTTTGGTCTGTATTGTTTGCGTGGGGTTGTGGCCACACTAGACGACTCTTTGGTGGGTCTTGGCAGATGCCTAAGCTCTGTGTTTTGTGGTCTGTGTTTGGTAGGGTTATTAAAGTGAGAGCTGTGTGTGTTTGTATGAGTGATAGGCATTTAGTGTCATAGTGTTGTAGTATTTAGTATTGTGTTTATTGTCTACTTGTTGTATTTGTCATTTATCATTTGTTTCTTATTTGTCCACAGGGGGTTGGTGAGTAGTTTAGAGCCACTCTGGAGTGTACTCAGCCCGCAGGATAACTCCCCTGTCTATACACACTAGCTTACATCTGGACGGACCACCAACTGTATATTTGGTTAGGGCGCCTTGACCGTGTGCCAGTATAATTTAGGGTTTATTTCTGGGAGATAGGACAGGTTAGGGGGTGGGGGAACTTTGTTTACTTTCTTTGCTTTGGTAGCGTCCAAATCTCCTCATCTCCCTACATTTTACCGTTGCAAATAAAAGGCAGTGTTTACATGGTATTCCGCTGTCTCCGTGTCCTTGCTTGCACCTACAATACCATACCTCTTTTGCTGACCACAGGGTGTCCTTGGGCTGTGGGTTTGACATCGTCTCACGGGGAGCAGAATGTAACACTGGACTGAGAGGGAGAGAGACAGATACAGAGACAGGTAAAGACAGTCTAGATACCTGGGCCCCAGTTCGTCCTCACATCTCCAGGTGAACTCTCCGAAGCTTTCATAGCGCTGGTTGTAATGGTAGAGGACACGGTGCAGGGTGGGTGATCCCAGGTCCATCAGCGCGTTGTAGGCAGTCTGTTGCTCCTTGCCACTCGTGTAACCATTGAAAAGGTTGTAGATCTTGTCGGCAATCTCTGCAACAACACAGATATGCCTTTACACATTTCAGATGAGTGAAATACATAATATTATTCAGAAGAATAAAAGCCAGATACTGTGTATGCATGTATGAGAATAATGCACCTTGTGCTTTGACGTCATCTACAGCAGGGCAGGGTGTTTTAATGGTGACCTCGCTAGGGCTGGAGCGGCGGCCTGTGTTATCCACTGCCCAAAGCCTAAACCTGTAGACACAGTAAAGAGTGAGGCCACGGCACCATTTATTACATAGGATGTATTGTATATTACATAATTATATTAAACAAACTTAGCATAGCCTCTTATCTAGAGCAATTTACATTACTGTAGTGTTTGTGATTAAATAGAGACCAGAAGGGAAGGCAAGTGGATAAATGATCATATTCAACATTGGGTTGATCAGTTAGCTGTGACAAGAGAGCCAGATTGGGAATGTAACCAGGACACAACTATTCTTACATAATGTATCTCATAATTGATTGGGCTTCCTGTATGAAGTACATTCACAGTGACAGAACACATTTTCTTCACAAATCGGCGTTGATGTATCTCCTGCTTGACATTTTTTATTCCTAAATTAAAAATGTGTGAATAAGTCACAAGGGTTTAGGTACTTTAACTTAAGATGTGCAGTTTAGCTTTATGATGCAGGTTAAGCTAACTGGCCAGTGTTTAAAAATGTCTATACTAATTTCTATATAATAAAATAATACATAAATAGTTAGGGTAACATTCTGTATAAGTACTTGTTTCCAAAGTATGTTAAAAAATTACTTTTTTGGGTTGCAATATCTTGGGTGTCGTAATGGTCATTAAACTATTCATGCAAGTAGACTACCTATGATTTGCTATATCATACCCCTTCAGGGGAATTAAATCCATTCATAATTTCACCACAAGAGTATTTATTGGATGAGTCAACATGATTTGTGTTAATAGAATATTAAACGTTAAATTGACCCTCTGTTCCTGCAATTTATCATAATAGAAACAGAAGATCATATTGCATGTTAAAATAGATTCAGTGAACAATCTGTAAAATATGGTAATCATGTCCACCTTGAAACAACATCCTTCTCTCAGGAAGAACCAACACTAATTTCCCTTTGCAAGGATAGCATGCACATTGGCCTCAAAACTAGGTTTACTGTCAAGGAATGTATATCAATCAACAATCTCCAACTGACTCAAGATAAATCATGGCCTATACATCATTGGTTGCAGGGAGCTATTTCAGAAATAAATTACATTTTCCTGATTTTGAGCTCTAAGTAAGTACTGTAGGAGCAGTCATACCATTCAACAAACTATACCACTGATCCATGGCTCACTGTAAACTACTTATCATAACTGAGTAATCTGCAAATGTAATGATATGCCTGGAATCATGGTTGCTCTGGAAATCGTTAGTGTTCGGTACAAACAACAGGGGGGAAAGGACACATCCTTGTGGTCTGCCAGTGAAGGAGGATAGTGTGCCAGACAGTAAAAGACTGACTCTCATTTTTATATTTATATTGGTAGAAATGTCAAACACAGCATCTCACAAATGCATTAATCTCAAGATCAAAAACTTTCAGTTTCATTATTACATAAATAACTATGTTTTATACAGTTTTATTGAAGAAATAATTACATTATTGGTAGTATTTGGCTAAGTCACTGAATTGCAAGACACTCGTCATGACAGTCAGTGGTTCAAGCCTGACTATGGGTTCGCTTACTTTCCCAGGATCTTCTACACAACGCAGCACAAATTGGCGTAGCGCAGCCTGAGCTAATTAGATAAATCAAATTATCTATCCTGCTACGTCACTCTCCAGGGACTCCTTGTGTGCAGATTGGGCACCTGTAAATTAAATCACGGAATTATAGCTGGTGAATGTAATTATCCCGTGCATGATCTGACTAAAGGCTTCTGTGTTGGAGGAGCAGTTCGAAAAGATTCGGCAGCTCGGTGACATGTGGTTGGATCATAGATTGTATAATTATGGGTTGGATGTACAATGTGTGCATTTTCTTAAACTTTTTTGCGCTTCTCGCCATCCCACAGATCTTTCCAAGGAGTTGCAGACCTGTTTACAAGGCAGGGTCAGTCAGATTTGGGAGAGGGAGAAAATGGGGGAAAAAATATAATAATAATAATTTTGGAGAAATGTTGTCAGAAGTTGATGGATTGAAACAGACATGTTAATTTTACCCAAAAACATACCTATTATTAGTAAAATCAGAGACACTGATGATTATGCAGTGGTCTCTTAATTTCTTCCAGAGGTGTATGTCTGTATTAACAGACAGCAGGTCATAGTGATGATTTCTGTTCTCTCTATTTAGCTAGTTTCGCCCCTTAATTTCTAAGTAGATAAGGCATTGAAGTAGAACTGTCAATTGTGGCGTAGAGCTACATTCTGTCTTACTCTTTCATAAACTCCCTTGCCTCCTTGTCTTGTTGCAAAATGGATTATTGTAAGTGTAGTCCATTTCCATGTTTTTTAACTAGAGATTGATTAACAAAACTACAACTCCCTAAAGCAGTGTTACTATATGTTGTAGCAAAACAATATTAAGAAACCAATGATTCAATATGTTTTTCAATAATTGAAAGATAAACCAGTTTATTCCTAGATCCCTTAGCATTACATCCGAGTGTTCAGACAGCAATTTTAAGGCTGGAACCCCTAGTGCCAGTGGCACAGATGGTCCATATTTGGGAGCTTAGACAGCTACACTAAACTCTAGCATGTGGCATGCACCTCTTTTTATAATATGTTATTGAACACAACAAAATAGGATCATCCATACAGCCCAACAAACCTGGTTGTGGCATGAAACTTTATCAGAGATCTAGACTCAATAGTATTGCTTGTGACACCATAAACACCATACATACACACAGGGGTGTTAGACTGGGGGTAAAACCAATACCGATTTCCAGGGCCCAAGGGGAGAGAGAGCCCTTGAAAAGTCTATATAATATTTTTTATAGTATATTTTATATATATATAAATATATATATATAACATGGGAGCCCATCAGGACTGCCTATGCATAGGGCCCAGGATCTTGTGTGACACCCCTGCATACACAGATAGAAAGATGAGACAAGAATTTCTATACCATGTCATATGTTTCAGTTGGTTTTGTTAGCACACAGTTGACCTTTATCCTAAAACATGTACTGGAAATAAAGAACAGTAGTCAAGGTTTTGGAGAGCCATGTCTAAACAGAACGTGACCTATAAACAATGGTTTTGTATTATATTAATTTACCAATGTCTTTGTGATTTTTTGCATTGAAATGGGACCTGTCATGATGTTAATGTCCTTTCGTAATATTTCACAACATCAAGCTCAAATAGATGGATTCACAAAGTGTTTTAATTGTGAATGGGGACATGTTTTGAGACATTTTCTTTTCTTTTGACATGTATACACAGAGAAGATGATTGTAGGGTTATCAGCCATTCCCTCCCATGACCACAGCCGGCTCTACTGACCATCTGCCTCTTCAGCCACAGACTCCTCTTCCTCAGCCTGGATCTAGATCTAGATCTCATCTAGATGAAACCATTCTGCTCCTTTTCCTCAGCTACGGTTTTCATCAGACACCAACTCACGGTCAGTTCAGGGTAAAACTTTACCAGAGAATGGTTTATTTCAATGGG
>JACXGM010016888.1:0-20128 GCA_016801145.1 Umbra pygmaea
TGACTTTAGTTTCACATAGCTAGTTAAAACAGCATCATGGATATTTATTTTATCTGAATGCGAGTAAATTAATACAAGTAATCTAATATTTGTGGGAAAACCACCTCATCTTGGTTATTTTGGGGATTTTAACATGTTTTTATAAAACACAGGTATGTGGTGATAATACTGTCAATATTGAGAAAATTAATGTTGTACCAATTATTATTCTGGTGACAATTAGAACGTATGTATTATGTTAATACCCCTACATAAAAATACAAATGATAGGAAAACGGTACACTGGTTTAAATGCCACGGCCTACCTGAGCATTGTTTCTGACCATGTCCATCCCTTTATGGCCACCATGTACCCATCCTCTGACGGCTACTTCCAGCAGGATAATGCACCATGTCACAAAGCCTGAATCATTTCAAATTGGTTTCTTAAACATGACCATGAGTTCACTGTACTAAAATGGCCCCCACAGTCACCAGATCTCAACCCAATAGAGCATCTTTGGGATGTGGTGGAACAGGAGCTTCCTGCCCTGGATGTGCATCCCACAAATCTCCATCAACTGCAAGATGCTATCCTATCAATATGGGCCAACATTTCTAAAGAATGCTTTCAGGACCTTGTTGAATCAATGCCACGTAGAATTAAGGCTTTTCTGAAGGCAAAAGGGGGTCAAACACAGTATGGTGTTCCTAATAATCCTTTAGGTGACTGTATACTTGTTTGCATATTTGCCATAGACTATATTCCTCATATTTATAAACATACAATATAATGTAGGCTACTGTAGGCTGTAAATCCATTAATTGCCCAGCCCTAATCTTCATAAATAATCTATTTTCTACATATTAAGTTACGTCTGTTTCCTTGATGATGATGAGATAAGGTGCCAAAGAAATGTTAATGAAATTATGTTCAACCTTTTATACTAATAGATTTGTTTGACATAAATTTGTTTCAGTTCCACACCACAGACATGAAGTATCCAGGGCTTCCTGGTTTAGAAGACCTGGGCATTGTCCCTGCCACTGTAGAGCAGAAGGCCATAGAGATCCTGCGTCGCCACCGCCGCTACCGATTCCTGGAAGCTGAGCTGGCTGATACCAAGCCGGCCAAGACCGTCAGCTATTAAAGACCTCTGTCTGAACGCCCACCATTGGCTAATCCTCTAATACAACTGTGCTGACTTACAATTTTTCTGTACATAAATAAAATATCTGAATCTACAAATTTTTACCCAATACCTTTGGCTTTCATATTATTAGAATTACATTTAATTGTCTGACATTAAGGTTTTTCATGTTAGATTACATTGGAGTTTGTATTACAGTTTATCACAAACCAGTAATGTAATACGGTTTAAGGTTTTGTCTCAGCAATCCATTGAGTCTTTTAGCAACCCTAAGGTGCCCATCCCACAATTCCATTCACATTGAGTCAGTCTCTTCCTCCACAATTTAAAACATGAAAATGTTATGCCCAAGTCAGTTTGCAATATTCAATGAGGATGTTCTACTTGTGTGTGTTTGTGTAATATTGCAAAAAGTTGATGTATTTTAACTTCACTTGGAAAAACCTACTGTTTTCAGCTAATTATGCCCTTTTCAACTGACCACATCCTTAGCGCACCACACAGCTCTGCGCCGCTACGCGCTGTCTAAAGCTGGATTCAAACCAGGTCTGGGAAAAAATCACCGTACGGCATCGTAATGCAGAGACACTTGTACACCACAATCAACATCGTAATCAATCTTTCGCATCTACGAGATGGTGGGCAACATTGCATACAACTGTCCTCCTCCAGCAAGGCGACTGGCAGGAGCTTTTTTCACTTAGTTTTCGTATTGTAAATAAACATTATCTACTGAGCTGTCAAAACTTTTCTTGTAATCCCATAAACCCATAGGTGAAAGCGACATATTACCTTTTCCTCGGAGGTAAATCAACTTCCGGTTCTGGTGCGTATGGCAAAGCACTGCACAAGTTGGATTATTTCAACTCTTGCGACACACCCGCCGCACCCCATCCACATTTTGCCGGTTCCGGTAGATTTGCCGCAGTGTTGCGCATTGCTTCCTATTGAAATGAATGGACTTCCGCCACAATGCAACCAGTTTGCCGGACCTGGTGTGAATCCAGCTTGACAGGTTGTGTTTCCATGGTTTAGTTATGTAAATTGCTCTTAATTCACAGGAGAAAAGGCTGATTACATTTTAAGGCAGCAAATAGGGCTGTAGAATCTTGTTGGTGAGAAGGCTTTTTCCTCTTTCAGAAACTATCTTATAAGGCTTTAAAACCTATTTCTTGATATTTTAGAAATATGAAAAAAGCGATTCATATAACATAATGTTTCCCTAACATATGTAGTGTTTTGTTACACACAAAAACAAACCGAGGTAAAGTTGGTTGGATATTGGATATTCAACGGATATTCGAATCCCGAAATCAGTCCTGTTTTCCCGGGCTCAGCCACACGATAACCCGGTGGATCAGACGAAGTACACAGCGGGTCTGCGTATAGTTAGGGACCATCAATAAATGATATGCCTCAAAGTTAGTGATTCAATAGCATTTTAACCACCTGTGTTAGAAACCTCAAACCACAATTCACTTGTTCAGAGAGGACCCCCACATGTTGCACAGCCTTTGGAATCTCAAAAAAATGTTGAATATTTTTTTTGTGATTTTTTTAAAGATTTCAAAATTCAATAGCTTTTTTGTTGAACAACGTAGAGACCTCAAACCACTTTTCAGTTGTTCAGAGAGGACCCTTACATGTTGCACAGCCTTTGGAATCTCAAAAAAATGTTGAATATTTTTTTGGTGACTTTTTAAATATTTCAAAATTCAATAGCTTTTTTGTTGAATGACTTAGAGACCTCAAACCACTTTTCAGTTGTTTCCAGAGAACCCCCACATGTTGCACAGCCTTTGGAATTTCAAAAAAAAATGTTTAGAATTTTTTTGTGGACTTTTTAAAGACTTCCAAATTCAATAGCTTTTTGTTGAATGACTTAGAAACATCAAACCACTTTTCAGAAACATCAAACCCCTCCGACCAGAACACTACCCAGCTGGAAGTTTCTATATGGGTACTGACACCACTCCATACCGTGGGGTGCTGACTGGTCCTGCGCGCTGTAATTGGAATGGGCCCTAAATCCACAATCTGATGATAAAACTAGTCCCATCCAGATTTCTGAGAAAGATGTCTTAGGTCAACAATGCCCAGGGATCCACCAACAAGCTTTCTTACTAGCTTACTACCTGGATTACAGGATCCGTTAGAAGAGATTGTCACTTTAAAACAGGATAAATGATGGAGCAGCGAAACGTGCTTACTTAATCAGGTCATAGAATGACAAGGATCGCGCGCCAGGCTAACAACAGTCCCAGTGCTACAAACGGCTTCACTGCCCACTTGTAGATAGTAGTAGTAGTAGTAGTAGTAGTTATAAATGACGACAGGAAATCCTGGAGGACCGATTTAAGGTATTTAATTGAAGTAGTAGACTGTTGTTATGACCAAAAATGTGACCACATTAGGTGTGCGTCACATATCGTCTGTTACATTCTGGAACGTGCGCGCGTACCCCCAATGTCTTTTACACATGCCCAACATAATGCACTGCCCTGTAAAGCCCCATTTGTAAACGTATCAATTGTGTATTATCAAATTGATGTTAATACGTTAGTTTATATACCTGAAATATCTACAACGACGTTGGGAATTAGGAAGTTATATGCGATATATGGCTACTTTATAAGAAGTCTAAAAACTGCGCAACCTATATGCTTTTCATTTGTGCAATTGCACAGAAAATGACGTTTAGGTGTACCTGCATTTTGTCTAATTTAGAAACATGACATCATCAAAATATATACAATATTAGACCTACCTTCTAAATTAAATTATAACAGTAATGATAGGGACAAGTTGGCAACTTAAATCAGGATACGTTCAAACTTAAAGTATATGATCAAATTAAATCAATTAACATCTTTACAGTAGACCAGGAATTGCAACCCGCCCTTAACCGGAAAAGTCAAACCTGAGATCTCGATTTGACTCTCCCATGAAAAACGGATAATCAAAACATTGAAAATGCGGTCTATGTGGTGGAAGCGTGTATTCGTTTTATTTGGATTTATTTTATTATTCAGTTATTTATTCGTGAGTTTGGCGAATACCCCCGAAAAAACCACAGTGGATATGAATGGAGACAAAACGATTGAAATTGTGAGGAGATTCTCATACTTGGAAAGTAGCATCGACAAAATCCGTGAGTAGTAATTTTACATTAAACGGAGACATGCATTTTTGTTGTGGTAGCAGGAAAAAGGGGTTTAACATCTGAATATCAGACTTATCGAAAGATGATGTCTTACATATGTTAGTGTTTTTTCAAATGTGTATAGCAGAGAAGCACAATATATATATATATATATATATATATATATATATATATATATATATATATATAGGCTATATATATATATATATATATAGGCTATATATATTTTTTTAAGTGTTAAGAGGGGCTCAGCTGTTGTAAAATGTAATTACGTTTTTTTTAACACAGTTGTATCATTCGATTTGGGAGGCTATATCTTGAATAACTTGTTGGTAAAGTGATCAACTTATGTATCTGATTTGTTGGCAAATTTGTATCTGATAATATGACCTTAAAAAAAATTAATCAAGACTGGTCTGCTAGCTTTATTAATATTTAAATATTTCTTGAGTAAATGTGGTGTGTTTGCATTATTGTTTATATGTCCTTGAAAAAATTATAGTACTGGTATCATTACTAAATAGTAGAGACTACTTTGTTTGAAAAAACAGGTTTGACAAAATTATTGGTTGATTGTCACAGGAAATTATGTTTTTATCTCCCCTTAATTTGACCATTTAAGCCGATTGAGAATTGATTCTCATTTGCAATGTAATATACAGTCGTGTGCAAAAGTTTAGGCACCCCAGATAATTTCCATGTTTTTCATTTATATATAATTGTGTGTTTGGATCAGCAATTTCATTTTGATCTATTAAATGTTTGCAAATGACTGAATAGGTAGAAGAGTAAGTCGGCAGTCTCTGGACCTCGTAGGGTAAAATTTGAATACCACTGTTCTAACAAATGCTAAATAACCTTGACACACTCAAATTTAATTGGATCAGTTCTTTTGACTGATGAAAAGGAAACTGTTTTGGTCCAAGAAAGAATGTTTGAAGATGGGTGGGTGATTTCTGGCAAATTATATTTTGTCAACTGTTGGGAGTGGCTCCATTATGCTTTTGAATTGTTTGACAGCAAGTAGATCTGGAAATAAATGTATGAAGGCACTCAAATATAATTAAATCTGAGTGGAGTATATTACTGAAAATACAGTGGGACCAAATCTAGTGAGAGTAAGATTAACTCTGCAGTTTTTATTGAATTAAAATTTTTACTGTTTGTTTTACCCAACATATTGAACACGTTGAAGGTGCAAAATGTTGTTTGTTGTGACAAACGTTTTTTGGTTACAAAACATTTGTTGGTTATATAAGTATTCACCCCCCTTGCTATGAAACCCATAAATAAGCTCTTGTGCATCCAATTGCTCATAACCTCACATAATTATGTCAATGGACTCAAGCACAACTCTACCTAGAGAAGACCGTCCACCAAAAGTCAGTGAACAGGTAAGGAGGGTATTAGTAATAGAAGCAGCCAAGAGACCAATGGTAACTCTGAAAAAGCTGGAGAGATCCATACCTGAGATGGGTGAGACAGTCCATGCAACCCGGACACTCCACAAAGCTGGGCTATATGAGGTGTGACAAGGAGAAAGCTAGTGCTGAAAAACCCATATTTTCGTCCAATTTAGAGTCACCATGTGTGCCGCCATTAGTGGTCAGGGGGTCCTCCATCACCATGCCACCCTGGGTCCCTACAACACTGCACACATACTCACATTTCTGGATGACCTACATGCCATGTCCCACGGGGCGGACTAGGGCAGCCCTTGTTTGTTGGCATCTGGGATAATGTCAGTTTCCACCAGGCTGCTCTTGTCCGGGACTGGTTTGCCAACCACAACCATTTAATGGTGCTGAACCTGCCTCCTTATTCCCCGTTCCTCAACCCGATCAAGGAATTATTTTCGGCATGGTGGTGGAAGGTCTATGACCACCTGAGGCTTGGTTGCGAAAATACAAATGGTTTACAAACAGTAGCAGTGTCTTGAATACAGTCGACCAGTGTTTTGTATCTACTTTGACTGTTTATTGTGCATATGCATGTGTGTTTCCTATCGATCCAAAGAGGGCCTTTTGAAGTCTTAGGGCCCTATCTTACACCCAGCGCCACTGACTTTTTACACAAACGCATGTATCATTCCTATCTCTCCAGCTCCTAAAGTAAATTAGGGAATTAACTTGCGTTCGTTGGGCGGTTCAGCGAAAAGAAGAGGCGTGTTCCGGCGCAAACATTCCCTGGTGCTATCTTGCAGTCCCCGAAAACAATTCTGCCACTGACCAGGAAAAACCTGGTTTAAAGTCAGTGGTGTGTTATTCATATGCTATTTTAAGGGCGCATACCTAACCATAATGTAGCGTGTGCACAACGCGTATACACTTTGCTCCTCTCATCTACACAAATGTAGCAGTTCTTTATTATTGCCATACAGAAGGAAAAATATTACCACACGAGGAAGTCATTGTGGTGTCCGAAAATGTAAAAAATAGATATACATCTCGTGTACACATTTACTCAAATAATTCATAATGAATTATTTGCACTGATATACATCAACCTCAAGGGAACCCATTCAATCAACAAGTATACACACGTAATTTGCGATGCTAATAGTAAAATCACCCGTCTTTACTCAGAATTACTCAGGCTCAAGCCATGACTCATTTATGGCAACTTTGCCATGAGGAATCCCCTCTTGGATGAGTGGCTGGGAAGGGGACAACAGCTATCCGTTAAAGACATGGTTAATGATGACACAATTTATGATGCCAGCAAGTGCGTAAAATTCTGTTTAATCAAAAACACACACAAACACGCAGTGTAGCCTAATTGAACGAACATTTGGCACACTGAAAATGCGCGTCAGGTGTTTGGATAGAACAGGTACACTACTCAAGTCGCAGCATTCTTTGTGGCTTGTTGTATTTTATGCAACATTTCCATGAATCATGAATGTGTTGATGACATTAATTAGGAAATATTAGAGGACCTTAGGAGACGTGATGTTAAAATGCGTGCCAGCCACTTAAATGCCCAGAAATACAGAACGGGAGTGGAAAGCTTATTTGACAGAAGAGTAATCTCGGTTTAATGTTAGACTACATTGCAAAAATATTACCATGCATTCATAACCTCGTGATTCAGTGAGAGTGAGTCCAAAACATCGGAAAGTAGGCTATGTCTTGTGACGTTTCTTTATTTACATTTTGTAAAAAGAAAAATCAATAGAAAATCGCTGTTATAATTGCAATCCGCCATGGAACAAGCACGCCTGCTCTTAAAGGGAATGTGAGATGACGATCTGATTGGTTTATTGCACGGTACGCGCAAACCACACCTATGACTAATGAAGCTACTTTAGACCTACCATTTTAGATATGCGTTGGGCGCAAGAATCATTTATCCAGCCGGTAAAATAGCAAAAGCGCCCGGGACCCCCCCACAATGTAACTTGCGTTTTTCGTTTGATACTTGCGTTTCAGATCGTTAAAATAGGGCCCAGAGGGTTACGTTTTGATTGCAGAATGTCTTTTTGACATGGCAGATAGATGTTAATCTCCAAGTATTGTGTCAAGAATTCTTTTGTTTTGGGTTTTGACACGATGAGCCAAATTTAGCATTTTGTGTGTTAACAATTGGGAAAAACTTTAATGTAACTTTAATGTAATTAATAGTAGGTTTATTGTTTATATATATTACAGTTTTTCTCAATTGCTAAGACACTAAACCCCATTTTCTGAACCAAATGCTCAGTTGCTCAGTTGCCTTTATACGAAAATAGTTCAAATTGTAGGAAATTCTTCAGATTTTTCACATGCACAGACATATTCACACACACACACACATTTTATTTTTCACCAAACAAGTCAGTGCAACATATGCACAGCAGATATATTTACATTGGACTGTACAAAAATATGCTCACAAAAATAAAAAAATAATTAGGCAGCATCTTTCCTAACCAAAAGATGCACACATGTAGTCTTTTTATAGTGCTTACTTTCTGATTGAAGTGGTAACAATTATGCATTGAGGTGTTTGGCCAGGTGGTGCATATGTTGGCCAAATAGCTCATGTAGTGTCATTTTGAATGGCAGTGTTTTGTAATGGCAATTATGTGACTTTCTGTCAGATTGTTGTGTCTTATGCAGAGAACTGTGTTCAGTGCATTTAAAAAGTGCAATTTCGAATTGCAAAATGTGTGTAAAGCAGAAAATGTGTTTAGACATTTGAAGACTTGAGAAGAGGTTTTGCTGTCTGTGTGTCAGTTTAAATAATTGTGCTATGCATGTCATTTTAGTGTGTTAGCAATTGGAAAAAACTGTAAATATCAGGCCCACATATATGCACGGATTAGAAGCCTCGCCCTTAGAATTTACGATATGGATAAGCGAAATCCGGCAAAGAAAAGGAATTTCTCTGAGATAAAAAGAGACGCTCAGGTCTCAGGTGCAGGCCAACCGCTTGGTTTTAATTGGAAGTTTAAAATCAGGCATCGATTGTTAAAGGAAAATACGGTGTTGACTGAGGTTACTGCTACAGTCATTGAAAGGTATTAATGAGAACCTGAAGTGCATTTAAAATAAATTAATTATTTTCACTAAACCTTCCATGTTGTATTTTTTAAGTAGGGTGAAGTCAGATAAAATGGGCCAAATAATGTTGTAGCGTCCTAAATTTAAATATCTTTACAGCAAATCACTGATCTTGCATTGTTGCTTCAACACTTGTGGACTTGTAACAAGAGTTATGATTGGTCTGAGTTTTCTAGGCGACAGGACAGAAAAATTACATTAATCTCATGCAAAGCTTATTTGATGTTTTTTTTTCCAAAAACACTTTTCCAAAAAGTGGCTCATTTTAGCTGACTTCACCCTAACTTTCTTATACAAGAGAGCACTTATTATATTAGAAGCTCAGAATAAGAGCCTGTCTCCTTTGTAGAGATGGTGGCTGTTGTGGCCACTGATCTTCATTGAATGGAACCATTCTCCAGCGCAATATCGTGGAGAAACCCGCATGCCATAATTATGTTGCAGGCCTGCTCTGGTGTGTATAGCAATCCCCCCACCCCACCCTGCTTACCCAAGACAGACCCACCTGCCCTTGAGCAAACCGATCACTCCACTGTGGTTCGTGTGCGTGTGTGCGCACTGTTGAACCTGCGCTCCTGCTTATTTGGGGATTTGCAAGTGCATGTTATAAGGTACTCAGTCAGGGAATAACCTTTGTCACCAGGAGGAATCACATCCATCCGTTTCACCAAAGAAACTATGTAGAACTATTATAATAATTGTACGAGGGCGTAACTCACCAAGGAGATGACTCCAGCCATGCAGTGCGCCCTCCTGTAGCCTTGTTCTATCGCTGCAGTTTAAAAAAAATAGAGTCGCACGTCCCACCCGGCCACCGGCCTACCACATTCAGAACAAACATCCTGATATCACATATGATCTGAACGTTGATTGAATTAACGTTTTTTGATAAATGCGTAATCATTCATGGATGGTGGCTACAGACGCAGTACAATCAAACGCCCGATTCGCCCCAATTGGAAACCCATCAATCTCATAAATTTATCTTTTAATCAGTTTAAATATACCAGAAAGGGACTACATAGCCGCCAAAACTGCTGGCATACTTCGACTATTGTTGGCTATGATATACCAGACCTGTCCCCGATCTCCTGCTGAAATGTCCCAGTGTAGAGAGCGCGCATTAAGGTCCTCTAACTGCGCCAGATCTGCCATTGCTTCGACTTCCGGACTGCACTTGTTTAAATAGGCGACTGAATAAACATTTCACCAATCACATACAAAATATATTTTTATTTATTTATTATTTGATTTAAATTGTTGTTTGCCTAATTTAAGCGCTCATGTTCTAGGCCACCTTGAAATAAAAGGGAAAAAATATACCACTTACAGTTTTTTCCAATTGCTAACACACAATGCATAATTTGGCTCATTGTGTCAAAACTCAACACACAAGAATGCTTTACACAACACTTGAAGATTAACATTGAACTGCCATGTCAAAACTGCCATTCTGCAATCAAAACTGCCATTCTGCAATCAAAACTTAACACTCTGACTTCAAAAGGCCCTCTTCAGATTAATAGTTAACACACATGCACATGAACAACAAACAATCAAACAGACACAACACACTGGTCAACTTTACTCAAGACACTTCTGTCATTTGTAGTTTTTAAACCGTTTTTATTCCCGAAACCAAGCCTCAGTGATACATTGTACAGGTAGTAAAACAACTCCCATTACAAGTCAGGGATCACTCCGTCGATTGGGGTCGGGCCACGTCACCTTGTCCACATCACAGGCAATGTTCTCCCTTGCCAGGCAACGGAAAAATATCGCCGGGCGTGGCGTATCCACCCGTAAATCGAGCCCACCTCGATGTCTCCGCTATCCTCCTCCATTGCTTGCAGGAGCGGCACTCGTGCATGTGTAGGCAGTCATAGACCTTCCACCGCCATGTCGAAAATAATTTCCCTATCAGGTTGAGGACCAGGAAATAAGGGGGCAGGTACAGCACCATGAAACGGTTGTGGTTGGCAAATTAGTCCCGGACCAGAGCAGCCCGGTGGAAACTGACATTATCCCAGAGGACAACGAACATGGGCTGCCCTGGTTGGGTGTGGTTGGGTGTGACTGCGGCATGTAGTGCATGCCGAAATGTCAGTATGTGTGCAGTGTTGTAGGGACCCAGGGTGGCATGGTGATGGAGGACCCCTTGACCACTAATGGCTGCACACATGGTGATGTTGCCCCCGCACTGCCAGGCGACATTCTTGATGGCCCTTTGGCCGATGATGTTTCAGTCCCGATGTCTGGTTTTTACCAGAGTCTCTTCCTCTATCTCCTCTCCCTCTTCCCTCCCCATCTCTTCCTCGTTCTCCTCTGCTTCTTCCCGTTTCTTCCTCATCTTCTCCTTCCCCTTGGTCCTTCAGCCTCCATATTCACAATTGTCTCATGACAGGTGCTCAAACCTGAATTATATATAGTGACTGATTGGTGTTCAGTTACAGGTTAAGTGTTTTACGATGTGTGCGGGAGTGTTGCTAATGTCATGTGTGTGTTAACTATTGAATGGACGTGCTGACTGCAGAGTGTTTCATCATTGGCCAAAGTGTGTAACACATGCAGGATGTGTGTAGTGTTTTGCACCGTGTGTTACAGAATTGTTTACGGTGCCATGCCGACAATGTGTTTATTCATTTGGTGCCTGAGTGTACCAAATGCATGCAAATGTTAGGGTTTTGACACTTTGTTATGAGCATTCACTTATAGTGTTTTAGCAATTGGAATTTTTTTAAATTTTGAGCACAGGTGAAATGGTTTAGTGAAGATAGTTAGAATATTGGGGTTTGTGTTTACAGTTTTGAGAAAAACTGTAATAATCTCTAGGAATTTAAAATTGCTGTTCACCAATGGCCCCCATCCAACCTGACAAAGATTGAACAATTATGGCCCCAATTACAAACCGATAAGACTCTGAAATCCGCTCGAGCTGAGAGAAAATAATTTCCATACTTTGTATTTACATGTCTCCAGACCGCAATTTTGTTTGTTTTGGGTGTATCTTTCAAGACGGCTTGAGCTGTTTGCCTGAGGACTATGCTCAGAAACCAGCCCAGCCCATTGACATACATGTGAAGAATTTCCCCACAATACATTTTCCTCCTGGGCTGTTAGCAAAGCCACAGGGAGGATTTTTAAAATTTTTCTTGTGTGCCTACATCAGTCTTGCTAAATTACTCAGTTGTTTTATTAGGTGGGATCAATAATGATGAAAAAACTGATGTTTGATGTGTTAACCTCTTAAATTGAAAATCTCATGAAAATCGTTTAGTTTATACATGAGCATGTTAGGTCTACTGTATGTCATCAAAAACAGACCAATTTAACTGAAACCTTAAACAACTTTCAGTTTTTTTTCTAGTTTTTTCTAGATCACTAACCTCTATCAGACCAGCTGCCACAGCCCTGTCAGCCTGCAGCTTCTTTCTGTCATTCTTGACTGTTTTGACAAGTTATTGTTATTAAACAGTACACACATTTACAATAACTCAAGGCTTAATAAGTGATCAATTCATTCAAACTTTGTGTGTCTGTTTGAAATGAACTCCTTGTTTCTCACCTGACTGACCTTCAGCAGAGCTGCAGGCACCACCTCTCTTGAAGAACTTTATTACTGTACATCAGAGGTGGGACCAAGTCATTGTTTTCAAGTCACATTTGGTTGCAACAATGCAACACATTTACATGCACAATAAAGCAGACACAACACACTGGTCAACTGTACTCAAGACACTTCTGTCATTTGTAGTTTTTAACCATTTTTATTCCATCAGGTTTTCTTCCAGAATGGTCTTGTATTTGGCTCCATCCATCTTCTTATCAATTTTAGCCATCTTCCCTGTCCCTGCTGAAGAAAAACAGGCCCAAACCATGATGCTGCCACCACCATGTTTGACACTGGGGATCGTGTGTTCAGGGTGATGAGCTGTGTTACTTTTAAGCCAAACATAACGTTTTGCATTGTTGCCAAAAAGTTTAATTTTGGTTTCATCTGACCAGAGCACCTTCTTCCACATGTTTGGTGTGTCTCCCAGGTGGCTTGTGGCAAACTTTAAGCTACACTTTTTATGGATATCTTTCAGAAATGGCTTTCTTCTTGCCACTCTTCCATAAAGGCCAGATTTGTGCAGTATACGACTGATTGTTGTCCTATGGACAGACTCGCCCACCTCAGCTGTAGATCTCTGCAGTTCATCCAGAGGGGATCATGGGCCTCTTGGCTGCATCTCGGATCAGTCTTCTCCTTGTATGAGCTGAAGGTTTAGAGGGACGGCCAGGTCTTGGTAGATTTGCAGTGGTCTGATACTCCTTCCATTTCAATATTATCACTTGCACAGTGCTCCTTGGGATGTTTAAAGCTTGGGAAATCTTTCTGTATCCAAATCCGAATTTAAACTTCTCCACAACAGTATCTCAGACCTGCCTGGTGTGTTCCTTGTTCTTCATGATGCTCTCTGTGCTTTCAACGGACCTCTGAGACTATCACAGAGCAGGTGCATTTATACTGAGACTTGATTACGCACAGGTGGATTCTATTTATCATCATCAGTCATTTAGGTCAACATTGGATCATTCAGAGATCCTCACTGAACTTCCGGAGAGTTTGCTGCACTGAAAGTAAAGGGGCTGAATAATTTTGCTTGCCCAATTTGTCAGTTTTTTATTTGTTAAAAAAGTTTGAAATATCCAATAAATTTCGTTCCACTTCATGATTGTGTCCCACTTGTTGTTGCTTCTTTACAAAAAATTACAGTTTTATATATTTATGTTTGAAGCCTGAAATGTGGCAAAAGGTCGAAAAGTTCAAGAGGGCCGAATACTTTTGCAAGGCACTGTATGCTCTTTAACAAACTCTGGGGCAATCCAGAATCAGGTTTTTTTAGATCCTATGACACTTTAATTGCACACATGTGGATTCCATCTAATTATGTGAGGTCTGAGGGCATTTGGTTTGGCATTAGGGGTTCTTAGCAAGGAAGGTGAACACTTGTAACCAACAATTGTCTGTTTTTTATGTAGCTTTACTGTCTGTCACAATGAAAATATTTGCACCTTCAAAATGTTCAGTATGTTGTTTAAAACAAATGGTAAAAATCCAACAGGAAAAAATTCCAGGTTGTCACACTACAAAATGTAGAAATGTCCAAGGGGGTGAATACTTATACAAGGCGCTGAATATAGACTCTGCCAGCAGTTGTTTAAATACAGTATGCAAATGTTTGGACACCCCTGGAAAAAAAGAATCATATTATAATGAATCTTTATGTGAACAGAAGTTAAGTGACCTTTACATGATACAAAGTAAGACATGCCACCTTTCTGGAACATTTTGAACAGGATTCTTATTTATTTGCATTCATTATAGATTCAAAATAATAAACTAAGGTTAACATGACACATGCAAAGTTGGGCACTCTTTTGGGTACTTTTTAATTTCATCTTAAAGGATGATTGACTCATTAGAGCTTCAATTAGTCAAGTAAATTCAATGTCAGTGTTTAAATCTGATTCCATTCATTTGTCCTGTTGGCTCGAATTATACGAATATTTTTTAAATGATGTTTTATACTGTATATATGTTTTTATTGAACACAGGAATAATACAGGAACAATATAACCAATTTCTGAAAATACATGATTTCTTTTGTCCATAATATGAATTTGTTTCTAGTTAGATATTGTGAAATGTTGATTTGGTTATTCTACTATTGTCTCTATTTTGTATTATTTAAGATTATGTTTTCAACCTCTGGATCCAATATGCTAGTTCCTCCAATTTACTAGTCCTAAAACACAGCTTGGGTATTTTTTTCTGGTTTTCAAAAAAGTTACATAGTGCAGGTCAGCCGTAGTCGGTGGATCTTAATTGGGGACGCCAGGCTCGCATTACGTTCAGGCCCGGAGTCCCCAATTAAGATCTATTCACTCGGGTCCCAAATATAATGTGAGCCTAATAAAGATCCACCAACTGCGGTTGGTGTAGGTTACTATGGACAGGCCCGGATTAAGAATTCAGAGGCCCCTGGGCACAATGTCTTGTAGGGCCCCCCACCCCACCCACACAATCAAGTTTTTTGAATTTTTTGTTACTATTTGCTGGTAACACCCATAGATTGTATAATTACTAGATGGAGCCATGTGTGAAATCACCTATTGTTTTTTTTTTATTGCCGTTACAGGCGCAGACATCTTGGTTGCGGCTGTGATGATTTTAGACTAGAGGGAGGAGTAATCTAGCTAGCTAACAGATATTAATTGGGATGCTAACGAAAAACAGTATTAAAACAAAATGTAAAACAAAATGTAAAGTTACTTACCAGAAAAAAAGTGAAATGCCAACTGCTTTGAGTGTCTTGTCGTACAACTGAACGCCATAACCACGCCCTAAACGCCCCTTTGCTTTATCGCCAATTTTAAAATCAATGAGACTATAATTTAAAAAATGAACAACATGATAAACTGCAGAAGGATTAAATCTAGCGATTGAGACCATATACTCATTATGAAAATGTTTACTGAGGTAATAAATCAAGTATATTATTATTTCTCTCATTCTCATAGACTATTACAGAAACCAAGCTCTTTTGCAACCAGACGAATAAACCCCAGCTGGAATTCAGATAGAATGCAGGTTTAAGGCACTTCTTCATTTGAGTCAATTTGCCAAACCGGATCCTCACCCTGTGGTAACACCTTTACCAATCCAGTTCTATGAATCAAATTTTTCCATAATTCACACACAAACACATACACACACCCATTAACGTTTCCAACCTGTCTGTCTCTCTCCTGTCCTGTTGTCCTCGACTCTCCAGGAGTTGCCGCTCTCTCTCCCACTCTCCTCTTTCTGTAAGGAAAAGGATGCAAACAGTATAGGTCAACTTGTCAAACACCTGGAAAAATCTTAACTCAAGTTTGTTCCCCAAATGTTTTTTACTCTTCTTTCTAATCTTTCTACTTTATACTAAAATATTTTGCACTTATGTATTTGGCACTTTATTATTCAAGGCCACTAGGCACTTTGTTTGATGATTGAATGGTAGCAGACACATTACAAGATGCTGTAAGTATTCTGGTATAATATTGGTTGCTTACAAATTACAATTGCTGGTGTATGACCTGTCCAAATATTGACAAATGTAGCTACTACATGTAAGTCGCTTTGGATAAAAGTGTCTGCCAAGTGCCCTAAATAGAAATGTAAATATCAAATGTAAAAGAAAGCAGCTTGTTTTCTTGGTTTTTGATAATACTATATTTAATTTAACCTAAAAACTTTATGACAGCCACATCCCGCTTGAGAACCTCCCGCCAATTCTGTTTCTCTCCATCTAGCTGCTGCACTAGTTTAGCGTTCACAGTCCCGCTCCCAGTGACAGATGAGCGCTGAAGCAATGCTAACATACAATTACAATGCTCTGTTCTTTTCTCATGCTCACGCACACGTTCGGGGTGTTTCCAATAAAAAAACACTAACAAATTAATTTTTCTTGGTAGAAAGAAGCATACAGGCAAAGCAAAAAATATAACCTGTAGATGATGGTGAAAAGGTGATCCAGTTTCTGGAAACTTTTTCCCTATTTGGCAGTTGACAGCACAGCTGATCATTAGTAAGGGAGTGCACCTTACCACCCAAACCCCATCACGAGTTGAAGCTAGATATTTGCTCTTTCTATTATGAAAGGCAGTAGGCCCACGACCAATAACAGCACGTGCATCCTCGCCGATTGCCTTCCACAATGTCGGGTCAGACACCTGATTAAACCACTGCTGCTGCTACCGGTACAGCTAGCAGGTTGTGCTGCGCTGCTAACACTAGCCTCCTCGGGTCCCTGGTTAGCTTGTTCATCATGATCTTCCACACATTCCTCACCCCGATTCTCCTACTGGGCCTGGCTACTTTTGAAGAATGTTTTGATTGATGGAACCTGTCTTAATAAAGACACCTCCCTCTCCTTTTCTCTTTTTCATTTGCGTTTAGTACAACCGCTTCTCTCACTCATTTTCTTGACTTACAACGACAGATCCCACAGTCTGCTCGATTCAGCACGGGGTTATTTGAAGGCTGCGCAGGGGCGGGTTGTTACGTCAGTGCTTCCCACACCTGCGCTTGACCAATTATTTAATACTATTTAAATGAATACAAATATCTGCATGCCTTTTCTCTGGTGATACATGGTGTCATTATCTGAAATGTCATTTTTTCCTTTGCTTGGGCCCCAAGTGCGCATGGGCCCCTGGACCCGAGCCCATAATGCCCATTGGGTAATCTGGGCATGCCCACTCCCACAAGCGAGGGAGAATTTAGAGAGGATAGGCGAGTTTTTCAAAAAACAGTGGGCATGCAGAATAAGTCCATAGGGCAATTCCAATTTCAACTACGGCAGTGCCGCAAAAGTGTGAATGAGCCCTGATGGTTGTTCTGCTTGGTTTCAACAACAATGGGTCCCTCTATTGAGATGTCTGAGGACTTGAAAATAAATGTCCCACAGACTTGCCTGAAAAGTGACCAACAGATCCCAGAGGCCACTGTTAAAGACCCTCAAAATAGTATTGCTGACACTGGGTCGGAGTGGTCAGGATATGCCTAGCCTAATGAGCCTATACGCGTCAGGTGCCTGGCTAGTGGTTTGTTAATCTGTCAACATGGAGTTTGCTAAATACTTTAATGAACTAACAAACACTGCAGGTGCAATTTCAAGATTAAAAGGGACAAAATGGAGAAGAGATAGTACTGATATTGTACATAGTAGCTACGTAGTGCACATGCGAATAGAAAGAAAATGATGTGGATATAGCTATTGGTTAGACCGAGTTACAAATCAAGCAAATAAACATTTAGTTCATTCTCTTTGTATTACCATAAAATAGACTATTTTCATTTTATGCCCACATGGATTTGTAAAATGAGCTTTCACTGTTTTGTATTAATATTTGCAGTGATGGGCAGTAGCGTCGCTACAAGTAGCGCCGTTACTAGTTTAATTACATTTCTCAGTAGCGTGATCGTAGCGTTACTGTTTTCTGAATCAAATAGCTTTACAGTAGTGAAGCTATGTTATTGATCAAGTAGTGCGGTAGCGTCCACGCAAGCTACATTTCCACAAGTATTTCGGATGCTCAACTCTGAAATACAACTGCTAAGGATGTTAAGGATCAGTAAGTGACTCACGCCACCGCCATACACAGCCTGTATGTGTAGCCGAATAGTGATGTCTAAATAAGCTCTGTCCGATATTCAGAAACATTCCTGCTCGCAGCAGAGAGTGAGGAAGATACTCTAAACCCAGACTTGGTGAGCACAATCCATTCAGCAGGGAGTTTGTACGACATTTCAGGGACATTGCCACACAGTGCCAGAGTCTAGTCACCAAAAAGCCACTATGTGAACTTCAGCCCAGGCCACTACAGTCAGTTAGAATTGGCGATTTATATGAATTGTGTTGTTTATACATCGTTTGCCAATTCAAAAAGTAAATTATTAGCAAAGAAGGTTATTTGATTCACTAGGTGATGTTAGATTATGAAGAGTTGAGTTGGATATTCTATGGTACAGATAGACTACAGTTTCCTAAAATATTCTATTTTGAATGGAATTGTGTTGTACATACTAATTAAAGCACTTAAATTATGTTTAAAATTAGTTTTACGAAATACTTCTCTCATCAGATTGTGCTACTTTCCCCTGTTTTCAATGACACATAAACCCTACTAACCAAATGTTATGAAATACGTTGACACAATAATAGACAATGTAGCCTAACAGAATAATAGAGTAGTATATGTAGCATATTACAACCGATGTAATCTGTTCATATTCATATCATAATATGGTCATATGTTAATATAGCTAAGTAATACAAGTAATAATATAGCTCATAGGGTCTGTGTCACATTTTACTGTAGTCAAATGTAATGATGGGCATAACTTAGGTCGACAAAGGTTTAATTTATGAAGACTAACTCATTTGCTTTTTGTCTGAAAATGGTTCATTTGTTTGAAACATTCAATTCAGCTCTATTATAGAAAACAATATGGTGTCATCATGAAATAGAGATAGAATTAAACAGTAGAACAAAAGGATTCATTAAATTCATTAAATAATCTTTTAAAAGATAGCATTGATTTTGAATGAAGTTGGTTCAATCTAAAGAAAATAGCTTAGATGTAAAAAAAATTAACTACTTTTGCCATTTTTTGTACCTTAGCTTGCTACATTTTCCTGGGGGGAGCTTCAGTGTAGTGAAGCTTCATTTAGTGTAGAACAACTAGTAGCTTAGCTCACTACATTTTACAAGTAGCTTGCCCAACACTGAATATTTGTATTCTGTACTTAAAAAAGGCTGTACATTGTTTCGGGTACATGGTCACATTTTCATGTTTTAAACAATGTAATAACATTAACTCAAGTCAATTTAGTTTCAAAATTTCAAAGATTCACAAACATGGTCACACAATCGAACGATTTTGTTAATATTATGACTAAAAATTCTGGACCTCAAAGCCAGTTCTATTTATTTATTTAAACCTGGGATACTATAGTGTCTCGCAAGAAATGGTAGTGACGTATTTGGCGGCAAACACTTTCTCCCCGCCGGCAGGACGCCCCTATAGCCGACAGCTTACAGCTGGCGGCAAAACGAAGCTGTGCCGATATTTTTTGCTATCTGGGTAGGTGGTTGCAAATGACTGAATAGGTAGAACAATAAACCAGCTGTCTCTGGGCCCGTATTTATCAAGCTTCTTAGAATTACTCTTAAGAAGACTGCTAAGACTTGACTTAAGAGTAAGAAAATTCTAGTCTCAAAGCTGCGCTTAAAAGTTAGTTATCAAATATCTCAGTCCTACTTTTAGTGAAGTGTAGGACTAAATCTCAGTCTGATTCACGACACTTTGCTGTGCCGCAAACGGGATTTTGGATGACGACATAGGCAAGATCGAATCACTGAGTAGATGTACTTTTTTAAGAATATTCTCAGATAAATTCACATTCAATGGTGACATTAATAAGAGGAGTTGACATTCAACAAACATTTGACAATAAAGAATTTTCAAGAGAATCCATTATGATAAACACATTGTAAATTAAAGATCAAAAAAGATTTCCAACACGTTTTCCACTATTTCTCAATTAAATATTTCAAACGAGTGTGCTGTTAACTGACCTGCCTATATATAGCCTAGAGTTAATGATGAAATTATAGCCATCATGGTTTCCAAAAGATAACCGAACTGGAGAGAATAAAAAACACTGCTTGCTGTAGTTGAATTTCTGAGTGGAGAA
>JACXGM010016889.1:0-20127 GCA_016801145.1 Umbra pygmaea
ACACCAGTCTAACAGACTGTTTAGATGTTGGCTAAGCGTTACTAGTTCCTATTTTGTCTCATCATGACTGGCCACCCTTGCATATGTAAAGATAGTGGAGCTTTCATGACTGTTACTTCATAGCTTGGTTATTTTGATAAATGCTGGCATGCTGACCTTAGTCTAATCCTTAAGATTAGCTGCAGATTTTATCGTTGAGGCCATTGATCTGTTTTTCTGAAAGAGTTAAATGATATGCTTGCACTTGGTGACTGATCTTGAGTCAGAGCTGGCTCTAATATAAGCAAATACTTGTTTTATCCAAAGACTAGAGTGCAGCTGTGAACAATTAGGATCTCAAGGAGGACAGGGAGAGTACATTTGCATTTGTATAGCTTGTGTCTGCAGCAAAATGTCAGCTCTGTTACTGCTACAAAACCTGTCTTATTATTTTGGGTGGAAATGGTTTCATACCTCCATTAAATGCTAATTTTGGCAATATGACCCACAAATTTGGCTTTTGAATGTGGGGGATCAAACAGAATGGTAATGTCAGCTTTGCTGAGGAATGCTCAAATATATTATTCTCAGTGGTGACTTTTATTCACTTGATGAGGCCTCACAGCATGTAAGCCCAAATAATGCCATACACTGTTTTTTTGCCACTGTCCAGAAGGAAAGACTTCTCGTTGTGGCTACACATCAGACAGTGAATGGGCAATGACACATAATAACTCATTAAATGGTCCCCCAATTATGATTACTGTTTTGCGTTCAATTCAGGCCATAAGCTGAATCGTGGTTTCATACACTATAACTACAGAACTCAAGCAACAATGGAATAAGCCTAGCTGAAGAGGCTTAAAATGTGCTTCTCAGGTAATTGAAAGGCCATTTCTCTGAATCTTGTAGGACAAATGCTTAATTGAAAGCAAACTAATTTTCTATTGGCTATTGACAGACGTCTTCAAAACCTAAAAAAATGTATTTCAAGTGTAAGCAGAAACCATAACATACTCTCAGTTAAAACAGATGCACACTATATGCTATACAGACAGTAGGTGAAAAGTGCTTATTTAGTATTGGCTGTGCTAATGATATAGGTTAAGTATTGCTGAAGAGTGGGTGATACACTCCGTTACATGGTAATTGCAGTTCTCATGGAAATATACTACATCATAATACTAGGAGAAGTAGATGGAAAATAATTAGAAGAAGAAAGAACAATAACAGCTCATACACAATTCCTATGTTCTATTAGCCAACATGATTGTATCATATGAAATCATGTAAAAAAATATTTATATTGATAGCTGAAGCCAGGGGCGGACTGGCCATCGGGAGGATCGGGAGTTTTCCCGAACGGCCGGTCCATTCCGGGCCAAACGGGCCGTCACATTTTACTTTGACGGCCGGTCGGACGTATTAAAACAAGTGAAAGTAGGCTGAAATGGACAGGCTGTTGCATCCGCAAAACTGCGCTCTGGCCCGGCCGTCATATCGAGAGAGAGTTCCTCTATATTCAAATGTGGAGAAACACAGTGTGAATGATTGACGAACGCGGGGAGCGACAGATACAGCGCACGTGTGCGCGCCACCCCCCCGCCCCCACCGCCGGCCTCTCCATCCAAAGTCCAGGGCCGAATTTTTTCCCAGTCCATCCCTGGCTGAAGCATTGCTGTGTCGAGCATTTTCTGAACTATTACATGCTAGTGAATATTGTATGGGTTAGAGAAACAAATAACAGATTATAGAGCCAGCAGAATAGTGCCTTGTATTCAACTACTGGTTTGTCCCTGGATGGGAGACCAGTGCTGCTGGAAGTTGGAGGACAAGTAGTGGGCACTCTTCCTTCTGGACTAAAGACCTTTCTCAATGCCCCAGGGGAGTGATGGGGACATCTGCCCTGTATACGATGCCGTCTTTCGGATGGGACTTTAAATGGGTGTCCTGACTTTTTGGAAGAATAGGGATGCTACCCCTGGTGTCCTGGACAGATTTCCAATCTACCATCATGGCAACCTAATCACCCACCCCCTTACACACTCACACTTCTATCCAGGCCATTGTTGCAAATGAGAATATGTTCGTGCCTGGTAGAAAACTGAAATAAATATGCAAAACATAACACATAGATTGTAACGTCAGAATAATAGTAACAGGAATTGTAAATATAATCTGAGCCAATGGCCCAAGAATAAAGTTATACTGGCTTGTGTTGTTCCCTTTTGATTAATTATTTTCAGAAGTATGAACAAGCTACATGAAAAGCTTGTCTCAATGCAATCTTTACACCAGCGTTATACAAACAAACTCTGTCCTGATAAACAGAGGATTTGTCATCGATACACGCTATCTGCTCCAATATCTTCAGTGCTCTCTAGGGGATCATCAGACCCACAAAACATCCAAAATAAAAAAATTGCACAATGAGTCAAATCATTGTGCTAGTTAATTAAAACTGGGTGGGCCAATGGCAAGGCATAATCGCACACAACAGTCCATGATATATTTTACGCGATCACCCAAGGGCTTTGCGGTTCCACTGTTGTAGTTGAACATCTGTTTACATCATAAAGGAGTAGGGTTTTCTGTTTTGCAGAGTCATCTCCTGGCATTGTCCTACTGTAACTGTATCTCATTTTGTTCTACTGATCTTTGTCCCAGACATCAAGATTAGACTCACAGATTCTTATCCTACCAACTCATTTCTTTTCTTTGAGCTGTCCTCGTCTGTATTCTGTAAGTGTGGGAGAGAGGGTGGGAGAGAAAGAAATAAAAGAGGCATGTCTTGCTTCAGCTTTAGCTTCACTAGAGTGCCGTTTTGGTGATGAATGTTAATTAGCCGCTCGTGTTTGGTGCCGATAGCCTGATTTCCACTTGACTCCTTCAGTCTTCAGGGAGGGAAAAGAGTTGGTACCTGGAGGCAATAAAGCAAACCCCAGCTTCAAAAAGTTATTGAGGAATCATTTGAGCGAGGCTGCTGTTTCTTCATTATTGTTCTCATCACACAGTTCAGATGATGATGACTCTCATGGCATCTTCTGTCTATTCCTTACACTTGAATTTATTTTGCTGGAAATTTATGCAAATGTCTAATTACTGGTTAGGCTTAATCACTTTTGAAATGGCTTGCGTTGCCTGCAAACATTTCTAAATTGCTTTTTTTCCACTGCTACCTTCCTTGAAATGAATATCGTAATTATACTACTAACCTAGAAATGACACATCGAATGACAAAGCAGGTGGTGAGAGAAAAGGGGGCTAGAAATAATGCTCTTTTATGGTTTGATTTTTTTCATCAGCTAAACGTTCAGTGTCTGATACAGTCGAGGACAGCTTTGTGAACTAGTGTTTAAACTTTGCATTTAGACTATAGCCCTGAATCAACCTTCAATTGATGTTATGTAACATATAAGACCCTGACTGCTGAATAATGGTAATTTATGAAGCACTTGAGATGCTGCAGTCATTGCTGTGTGACAGATCAAGGACAGTCCTCTAATAGTTATGTTTACTCTAACTGGTCTGACGTAGGCCTATATGTACATGGTCACTTATACTGTATATTGTTACTTTGATATGAATCCATAAACTCATTGAATAACTTCATATTTTTGGTTTTTTAAATGAAAATTTGCCTTGTATCTCTCTTGGCTCCCATAGATGTAGAGACTAATCACATTTGGTTATATTATGTTCAGCCGACTCAAAGTATCAGACTCATTAGATTTTTATTCGTAGCTGCTTCTCTCTAGGGACATTTTCAAAATGGTCTCTGTAGAATTGCGGTAGATGTCTGCATGCAAAATTCTATTTTTAAAAATGTGGAGTTTTACAGCATTAATTTAGCACCATCCAACCTTCTTCTGAATGTTTCATACTACCAGTAACTGAAAATGGGACCGCTTGATGGAATACATACAGCCAACAGTGTCTTAAAACTGTTTCTGTCAGTCTGTGTGTGTTAGCAAGAGAAGTCTATGTAATAATTATGTTTTGCTCCATGATCAGTTTTACTTTGTAATTTGATTTCACTCTCAAACCTTTGTACTTGTCTCCATCCTTACACCCCACATGGATGCATGTTAGTACAATAATGGAAGGGATACTGAGATCTCCAATAAATTATTTGAGGCCAGTATCATTGGTTGGGTTTCTTTCAACTGGCAAAAATCACTTCAACTTAAAACAGAACACCCTGATCCTGTTCAGATTGCCTATAGAGCTGGCGGAGGGGTAGATGGGCCTTCTCTACTGGGCCTTCTCTACAAACATCTACAGCAGTCATTCTCAAGCTTATCGAACCAAACTACCAACTTTGATCAAGCTAACATACCAAAGTACAAACTAGAAGCTACCATCTCAGAGAAACTACAGAAACCATCAAGAACCATTGACCATGTATATGACCATGTTTTGAATATGTTACACTTATTTTAAGAATTTTAGTTGCAAACACCACCCATTGTGCACAATCAATGCAACAGATCTCAGGAGCAGTATGAACATACAACAAGCCTATTCTCGCCCTGTATTGCTACTGTAAATACATGAGCTAAGCTTTACTCTACAGCCACATGTTTGATTAACACTACAACACAATGTATTAAACTCTTTTATTTTTTCTAATCAAAGGGTGTACCACCACTGACTGCTCCAAGTACCACCAGTGGTACACGTACCATAGTTTGAGAACCACTGATGTAGAGGATACAACTGCAAATGTGATGCTAGGTATTATTCAGTGATTTCCCTTCCACATGTATTAAAATCAAACCATTAACCTTAGTTGAGAGGCTATTAGATAAATTCTCATTGGACTTCTTAAAAGAATCTTAATCTTAGACTTTTTTAATCAAAGTCTATTGACGCTCTAGAGCGTCAAACGCAATTATCTCGCGAACCCTACATGCTAGCAACCATTTCAGTTGGAAAGGGGAAGATCAGACAGCAATAATGAGTGGTGGCTCATCTCTTTGGGATAAACACATCCGGAGCTATGGTGCCTCAAAGTCGGTCATGTTTTTTAGACGGTCGCCTATTTTACTGAACACATTACAGACAGGAAGTAGGGAGTGAAAATGACAAAATAACAACTCTGCAATCATGTAGGACATCATCCTGCATAAAACCAACACTTTTAAAAAGTGAAAAATAGTCAAAATGTTCAAGGGGGGCGAATACTTTCGCAAGGCACTGTAAATGGAGGAAGCATGCGATCGGTCTTCAACTATCCAGCACCTGCATGGGGTTACTGATGTTAAAAGGCTTAAAGGGGAGTTGGAAAAATGGGAGAAAAAATCAAGTGTATTATTTGCCTTCACCTTAAAACAAAAAGAAATCTTGGTTATATTCTGCTGAATTTCTTTGAATTGTTTTAAATTCAAACAACCTTCAAATTCAATTACATTCAAATTTAACTTCCTGTGGGAAATTGACCCCTAATTTGTGGAAAATGCTGTTTCAGGAGCCAGTCCTGAATCGACATTGAGTATTTACATGGTTTTGATATGCTGACAAAGATGGCTATGGCAGTTTGGGAAACATCATCAAGCTGAGCAATCTTCATCACTGAAGTTCCTGTTGAACATTCCCAACAAATCTCTCACTCGCTCCTCCTCTAGCCATGATACTAAAGATATTGGGCAACTGGGTATGCTAAGAATTTTCATACACAGCTTGATGTAGGATGGGGTATTAATTCCAGAAGGCACCTGCCTTTAATATACTTCCAGCATATCTCTTTCCACATGATGCTCAGTAAAGTGAATGTATAGTATTGATGTGAAATGGGCTGACACAAAATCAGTGCATGAAGCAAGATGGAAATTCCCCCAAGCAGAATATTAGCAATGCCAGGGTTACCAGGCAAACCTGAGCAGGTTGTTAATTACTGGTTCACTGCTTTGGCGTCTTCTATTAGGTGTTCTATTAAGTGTTCCTAATGACTGGTTCAGACAGGGTGAGATGGGAAAGAGGGAAAAGTATGACAAATATATTCTGTTATAGAAACAAGAACAATGGGGTCAATTCCGATAAACAACAGTCTCTAGAACTAGAACCTCTACTACAGTGGTCCTCAAACCCTTCCATGGAGGGCCTAGTGTAGGGAGGTTTTATCTTGTACAAGCCTGATGGAGTAGCTCACTAATTGGTTAGGATCTCCCCTCACCTGACAGTCTTGGTCCTAATTATGCTCTAATTGAAGGGTAAGACCAAAAACCAGCATTCACTAGGCCCTCCATGGAAGGGTTTGAGGACCACTGCTCTACTAGCTAATCAAGTCATTTTATGGAATTCAATGATGATGAAGACACACCATGCTTTGCTGGTAGCTTTCCAAGTTGAATATATACTGCCATAATTATGATTTTCTGTCACAAGGAATACACATAAGTAAATGCACATGAATGTCAGGGATAGAAGGATTTCTTTTTTTCTGTCTCTCTTTTCCTTCTTGGGTATTTGTCAAGGGAGGCTGCAGCTTTCTGGCACGGCCCTGATCTTGGTCTACAGGCTGTTTCCCCCCAAACGGCAATTCAGCTCAATGCAGTCAACCAAAAGTCTCCTCACCACAATATCTGTTACAGAGCTTTGACTTGAACAGCCTTCGAGCATCAGCTATTTTCAGTATTGTACACTGCTTCTTCAGATCCAAGTGGCACAACTTAGTGGAACTTACCATGTCACTGTAAAAAGACTTGGCAGATGTTTTAATCCCTATTCCAGCTAACAGGAAGCAGTGTTTCCATTGCACTGTGCAAATTACTATAGTAATGATGTAAAATGTCATGGTGAAAACACCATTTGTAAATGGTCTAACATAGTGCATAAGCTATAGCACTTAAAGTATCACTTTAGACCTGTAAACAGCTCAACATCATTGTGTCGGTCATGTTTCCGACACGACGGTCAGTAAAAACATATTCTCAGTGCATTTAGTAATTCCCAACTCAGCCACCTTTAAGTGACTGGAAAGTAACACAAAAACATCACCGCACCATTTTCTAAACTTGATCTAAGTTCAGTTTTATTCTCCAATATACTAATTTCAAAGATTGACTTGATTCAAAACTACACTCATCTCTTGCTGGTATCAGGCAGTGAGCGCATAGCCACTTTTTCTCCCTTTGGTCTCAAGGTTCACTTCTTCTTACGGTGTGTCATATAGTCACATCGTAGAGTGTCTAAAAGGAAGGAAGACCAAGCCAGGAGTAGAGTTCTTGAATGTTTATTTGAACTAGCTCAAAAAAACAATAAACTACAATTAAGTAAACTACTATTAACTACTATTAAGCCCAAAACAACAAAATCAAATTATAACAACGAGACTACGACTCACGGTACATTACGGGTACTAATCGGAAATGAGGGTTCACATTGTTCACTTGATAAACCTTTACTGAAATACTCACTAATACTTTGACGCAGTATGATGCAAGAAAGTAGTCACAAACAATATACATTTAGATTTACCCTTCACAGGATAAAACTTATTAGTGCATGTCACAGCACCGGGTGCGAGATTAGAGCTCAGTGCTTAACCTCTTAAGGATCAGTGTCCCGCCTGTGGGACGTTTTGGCCCCAAAAGAAAGTGGACTAGAATTACAGTTCACAAGTCCAATTTTTTGTTTATATATACATACTCTCATATGTATAGAAAGCTAAGAATCCCTCAAATTTAGCTCTTCATTTTACAATAGCTCTAACAACAGTAACATGGCACGTAATAATGTGAGGTACGTGGCTTGTAGACTTACCCATTCGTTATTGCGCTTCAAAGAAAATTAAGGTGGAATAGAATCACATTCCACAATTGCAATTTTTAGGATCTATATACATGTCTCATATGTATAGAAAGCTTAGAATACCAAAAATGTAGCAAATACATCTGTTTTACTGTAGCTATGGCAACAATAACATGGCATGTAATAATGTGAGGTTAGCGCCTAGCCTTTCTTAAGGTGGACTACAATCACTGCTCACAACTGCAAATTTGTGTTTATATATACATGTATATATATATATACAAACAAATCCATTAGCTTGCTATCAGCTACTTAGCAATAGCAAAAGAATAATAATAACACATTGAGAACAAAAAATTGTACTTACATTCAAAAATCTTTCTTTTTCATCATCAGAGTCCCAGTAATGACATAGAGCAGAGTTTTCCCAGGTAAAATCCATTTTGTTACTATGACATATTATCATAGCCTCTCCATATTTGTCATATTCATTATCATTATGAAACAGATATGTTATAAGATACCAAAATCTTAAATTTTAACTTCTAATGTAAGTGATATAAGACCGGATGGGTTGGATGGTCTGTGTCAAGACCCAGAGGACACAGTATCATGGGGCTTTTTTGGAAAAATATACGGTGCTTTTTTGGGAAAATGTACTTATACTTACAAATATATTAATTCTTGAAATATACTTATACCTACTCATTGGCTGTTTACTATATCATTCAAAAAATGTTGGTCTTCCCTGGGGGACTTGATTAGAAGGGTTTTCTGCCTAAAACTACAATGTATAGCTTTGTAGATGTCTTTCAAAGAGGATGTAGAAAAATAATTTATACTAATTTAATAATTTTCTCTATTCTAGATTGTGCTGTAAAAGGTGTCCCAGGGTGAGGCACATGTTCAAATGAAATGAGATATGGACACAAAATATGTGTATTTTAGTTTCCTTTGTATTACATAGTATGCCAGTGCATTGCATTGTAGTGTTAAGTTGGTTATTATTATGATGGTTGCATGTAGTGTGTGTGTGTGTGAGAGTGTGTGTGTGTGTGTGTGTGTGTGTGTTTGTAAGTAATATGGAGTGTGGCGCCATCCCCTGTTCACCTGGTGCTTTAGTTAGGTGTTATATGGTTTCGTAAGTGCTCGTTAGGTGTGATTACATGCAGCTGGTATTCCTTACTCTCTATTTAAGCCCAAGTGAACAAGGGATGGTGCGGTTAATTATTTGAGTGTCACGTTATATAAAAATGTTAAGTTTATTTGAATGTCCTATTGTTTCACAATGATCCAGGATTGTGAAGCAATTATGTGAGTAGTGTACAGTGTTATGGTAGCTAGAGGTAATAGCATATGCTCTTTATGTTTTTGCTGACATGTCTATGCCGCGTTTAAGAGCATAGAAGAAAGTTATACTCATTGTGCCTCCTGTTAATTTCAGTAGAGTTATGCGTACGCTCTGTGATTGCCTTAATGCCTTGTAAGCATAGGATAAGCTAAGAATATACTCATTGTGCATTTGTGCTCCTGTTACTCCATTACTCCATTTCGGACACAACCTGGACTACTTTAATTAAACAACAAACTATCCACCTGACTTGGTCTCCCTCTCTCTACAACATCCACCTTAACTGTGACATGTGCCATATTCACTGTGTACATTTACTCTAAATAAATGTTACATATCCAAAAAAGTATTTCCTTTTAAAAATATCAACCATATGTATCTCCTTGCTTCAGGTCCAGTGTAACAAGAGATTAAATTTGGGTATGTTTTTAGGCAGAATTTGACAATCATGGGGCAATCCTTAAGAGGTTAAATTAGCGTCCTTGATTACTACCCACTGGTGTGCAGACCTATACCTTGAGTGACCAGAAGGTGGTGCCAGCGTCCCATAAATAAACTCAATACTCAATTTACACATTACATTTAAACTCAAAATAACCATTTATACATGAATCAAACCAAAATACCCATTCCAATTCAGTTTTATGCCACGACATCCCCAATTGACTTCATCATTTTATTAATTGTCTTTTTTTTCTTCTATTTTTCTTCCCTCCCAATTGGTCTTGTCCAATTCCCCTTGACCATGCTTTGTCTGTAGCTCTGCAACTCCTTGGACAGATGCAGGATATTGATGCACTTTATATATTTAATCGTCCAAGCCAGACAATTATTTCACATTGCTCATCCAACATAGAAGCCTTTAGTTTTGAAAAAGAAAACAAATCAATACAAATGTTTGTCTAAATTTAATAGTTGTACTCTTCTCACACATTCTCATTACACTAATTAAGCCCAAAAGAAAATGTTTCATTCGCCAAAAATTTTACAAAATATTTTTCCTGTATTTTTAAACTTTGAGACGGTTCATTTTGACCTGCAACATAACAGGAGGGTTAAGCATTGCGCTCCAGTGACCAGCCCGGACCACAAGACCATGTCCAACTTTATCCAGAATCCATGCATACATACATCACACCCACAAATACACATTCACACACACCACCAGTGCCCAAAGCCTAGAATAGTGATCCTCAAACCCTTCCATGGAGGGCCTAGTGTTTGCTGGTTTTTGGTCATTCCCTTCAATTAGAGCATAATTACGACCTAGACTGCCAGGTGAGGGGAGATCCTAACCAATTTGTGAGCTACTCCATCAGGCTTGTACAAGGTAAAAGCGAAAACCTGCATACACTAGGCCCTCCATGGAAGGGTTTGAGGACCACTGGCCTAGAACAATCCAACATCCACCCCATGTCCATATGTTGTTCTTTTTTCCCATAAAACACACACAAATAAAATCACAGACACATTTATTTCCACCTCTCCATCTCTCTGTGTTAATTTTATTTTTAAATAATACAGAAGATGCTGTTACATGAGCACATACTGTACATGACATTTTACATTTTCTGATTTTTTTTTTGGCTCGACAGCACCAAAATATAATGCTAATCTTAAATTGCACTTAACTAACTTAAGGAATTGTTTTACATTGTTGTTCATTGTCATATAGCAATATAAGTTGAGACCCATTGTACTGTAGGTATTCCTATTTTTTTAACAACTGTAAATTACATTAAATGTGAATGTTTCTGCTATGCCCTTTAGGAAAACATTGAATAAAGCATCCATAAATGGAAACACGCAGGAAAACTTGCAATAAGGCCTTTAAGCATGTATATTATGTCTCAGAGAATCCAAATGCAATCAGATGTATCACATTCATCGAGGAATGTGTTTGAACAATGAACAGTTGTGTGCTATGTGCATTTGTGACCTACTGTATGTCATGATTTGTGCCCCATATCATAACAAACACATACATAAGCTTGGAGTTTTTAAATAACTGATAGATCAAACTGATTCCAAGGCTGCATGTTTTTGCTGATCAATTTTGAGGCTGAAAATGTTCTATTAGTTAAACATAAAGAAGAAAGTAAAACAGAACAACAATAGGTTTTTCATAAAATGACTATTTTTTTTTGTTTATGATAAAACTACAGAATATACAGTATACTGACATAAAAGCTGATTGTCAACAAAACAGTAAAGAATTTTGCCTCGATTATAAACCTACAAAAGTTGAGCTTCATTTACCTTCCATGCCTTTTCTTCATTTCAGAACTTTCTTATGGAGAATGTGCAAATTATTATGAAAGACAAGATCAAAAAAATTCTCCATACCACATAATGATTAGCATTTTAGCAATTTTAATTGTTTTTTACATTATTAAGTAGTGAATGGCGATGATTTCCGTTAAGGTTACTTCACAAACAGATACATAGTATACAGCACACAGTAGCTCTGCTCTATCAATGAAATAATGTATGTTGCATTATGTTACATCTGAATAATTTGTTGTGCACATAAATCCTAGAATCTCCATTTAGGGGATAACTTTAAATGAACAGTTGATTAATTAAGTCCCTGTATATGTAAGTATTTTTGTTAAGAATTGTAAAGTAGATTTACCTAGACGTAATGCTCAGTCTGTCTCTGTTGATGCATTATGCATTCTGCCCTACTGATGCAGACATTAACAACCTAATTACTTTCATGTGCAGATGTTTTGAAGTCTGGTATCAATCTCTGTTGTTTTGTTGGATTAGGACGCGGATAAAACCTTCTCATTCGCTTTACAATGTAATTGCACCGAACAGCTTCGAGCTGAACCAATTAACTCCAGATCAAAAGTGAATAGGGAGTTGGCGAGTGGCGAGTAGGTGGCAAGGCTGGAGTTTTAAAACCATAATGCACTGCACTAGGTTAATAGGTGATGGTAGTTCTGCTCTGTGCATTCAACAGCTGGCTGACAGGCCATACAGTAAGCAACCTTTTAAAAGAGAGCCTTCTACTCCAGACAGGCGCTGTGGTGCACTGTTACCGAAATAGATTTACAGGCTTTAATAAAAACAATTTGTGGTCAAACTCCGGGACTGCGGCCCCAGGATTACTTACTAGGAAGAGGCCACAGGCTCTTATTTCATCAGCTCTACAAAGGAACCTCAGACATCTTTAGAGTTGCAAACCCCCTCCCTATTCTGGGAATTTTATGGTTAGACTGCCTTTAGCATTTTAACTGTAAATGACCTTGGTTTTTTTGTCTGAAACTAGGAGATGATGATTTTCATTCATTTCAGTACACACTGTTAGTTTTTTGTAACTGGGATTGTTTTCTTTATACTAGTAACTAGTAGCGGTTTCTGTTATTTTCTGAAATGGAATTGGGCCTTATTGCCCTAGTGGGTACTAAATATGGAAAACACTAACTTTACCGGTCAAACTATTACAGGCTCTCTATGCTTTTACCTTTGCCCAGTTTCACATAGATAAGGTTCAGATCAAGAATTCTTTCAAAGATGGATTATAATATCTGCTTCACCAATAAAATATTTTAGGCAATGTCAAGGCAACTTTAGCTAAGCACAAGTGCCAAAAGATGTCATCAACTCTAATGGTCATTTAGGGTATGCTGCACAGGTATCGATCACTACCAAAACCTCCTCTATATTTTGGTTTGTCAAAGACGTAGACATTTTGGTTCTTACATTTTGTATTTTCTTATATGGAAGCAGTAAGGACACTTTTAGCTGCCTAGGACAATCCCTCAAGTCTAGGTGTTGCATTTAGCATTCAAGAAAATAAAGATACATTTTCTACCTCTCCTATGGACTTGTGGACCCCCAAACCTTGGTTAGGTCAGTTGAATCTGCTCCACAAGCATTCCTGGAAGAAGCATAATGTGGTGTTTCTGGGTTTAAAATGTCCATGATTGTTATTCATACAGGTGTTTTGTGTACTGCATCATTTACATGATTACTGCCCAATTCTTTAAATGTTTTGGATCTTTTTACTGTTACAAGTAAATAGGTCTGGAATTAATTCAAACTCCCAGATGTTGCTAGTTTAGGCCCAACACCTGTAATGGGAATCAGACTAGGGAACTTGTGGTGAAAATTTATTGCATCCTCCATTGCTGTTTATTAAGCTCCTGCTTGACTTCCCTCAGTAGACACAACTCATGCATCACTAAAAAGGGCTATTAGTCATTTAGGTAATTTGAATCCAGGATGAAAAAAAAGTGGGGGATGTAAAATACGGAAGGTTAGCATTCTCATGAGATGTGTGATGACAGCATCATGTAGACCCTGGGGTGGGTTGCAAGGAAGTGAGAAAACAGAATAATTAAAGCACAAACAATATACATTTAAAGCTCTGAGAAATTATGACAATGTAGGTTATATACTGCCTTCAGGAAAAATTATGTAATATCCTTGCAGAAAATAACAAATTAAACATATTACAATTTCATTCCATTGCTCTAAGTCCATTTTCAATACAACATATCCCTTCAAATTGATCCTCTGCATTGTTAGTTTTCTATGCATGCATTTTCAAATGCATTGGAAGGTAGATTTTCTGGTCCCTGAGTAGCTTTTTTCATGCTGTTCTTCCACCCATTTCAACCACATATGGTGTGCACACATGCAGACACAAAGTACATGCACACACATAAAGTGCATGCACACACAGCAAGCATGCATTCAGGCATACACTCTCACACAAATAGATGTCTTTCTATGCTTTTGGGGATCCGAGACCTAGCCTTGACCCAAAAATCTATTTTCCCTATTCCATAAGGCTAAGCCTAACCCTAACCTTAACATCAATTGCTATTTTTGTTGGCATAAACGCACTAACTGTAATAGTGAATTTAACTGCCCAATTCTGAATTTGTACCTCAACCTAACCCCTAGCCCATAATCCCAATTGCACCTTTTGAACCTGCCAAAATATAGGTTGCACAATACCCACATGGACTCAGACATTGATCGAAACCACACATGCATACTATCAACAGGTTCAAGCTCACAATGAATGGTCATTCATCAAGTACAGTGAGCCTGTTATGGACAAAGAGAGCCACTGGCACAGCAAAAATACATTTAGGACTACTGTTGAAAAAAAAACTGGGTGATATTTTATATTTACTGTTCAAATGCAGCCAAACTAAAATAAAATATTAAAAGATTAGGGTGCTGGCTGATCGGTGTATATACTGTATTGTTATTGTTAGGGTTGGGTACTGTTTGCATTTGAACCGATACTGGTACCAATACTGGTACCTGGAATTCAGTACCGGTACCCAAGGGTACCTTTTTTCAGTACTTTTGTCATTTAAAAAAAAAGAAGTAAAAACTTTTTAATTTTGAAAATTGTTATTTTCAAACAATCTGTACTTTATTGAAAAACTAAAGAGACATGGCTAAAGGTGGCAACATAAAATATACATATGTTGTTAAAAGCTTTTTGCTTGATTTGATTATATGTATGCTTGATGTTAGCTATTTAGCTAAGCTGATAGACAGCCAAATACTGTTATGATGATGAACGTTAAATAACAGTTGACATGTCCTAAGCTGTGTGAAAAATATGCTAGTAAAATGCTATATGCTAATGATGATATAATGATAAAGTAATGAAAAAGCCCACTTATCTCCAACAACAATTCAACTATGTATTAAATTACCTGAACATCACAATGAAGTTGATGTTGATGCTGCCTCCCTTGAAGTTTTGTCCCCAGAGAGTTCAACATCTTTGGCGCTAGTACCAGCGCTAACGGTAGCTGCGGCTGCGGATGCTGTGGGCAACTTTGCTATAAAGTTGTCAAATACATTAAAGGTTCAGTGTGTAAGATTTAGTGGCATCTAGTGGTATGGTATGCAAATTACAAACAGTCAGTCACTCACCGCCTACCCCTCCCTTAGCAAACAAAAAATCATCTACAGTGGCCGATGTAGGATAAAATATGTTGTCATCTGAGACAGCAGAGTACCAAGTCAAGCAATGAGGTTTCTTCATATAGACATATTAAGAAATTATATTTACTTAATTATTCAGTAAAACCACGTTTTTGCAAATGTTATTTTTTCTTGTTTATCATTGTGTTAGTGTTTTATTCACTGACTTTACCTAGCTTATTTTCATGCTAGTTAGTACAAGATAAAAAAGTCGCTTTGAAAACATTTTTCCTTCATTAGAGCCTTCTTTTTGGGAAAAGCCACACTGATGTTTACTCGCAATTTCTGCCTGCGTCGCTCCCGTATTTGTCTGGCCTCATCATGCTTTCGAAAAAACGATTATCTCACGAAAATAACCAGCACATTTCTCCCAACATAGCAAAGTCACAACAAAGCGAGGGAGAAGAACTATGTTACATGCAATAATCCAACTACATATTTTACACCACTGACAAGGGAAAAGTCACTTCTCACAGTGTCTATGGCTAGCTTTCTACCAGAGATTTCTGCCTGCGTCGCTCCCGTATTCGTCTGGCCTCATCATGCTTTCGAAAAAACCATCCGACTAACATTACATATTTTTTCTAACAGGGTACTAAAAGTTTAGCTGGCTAATATGAGCTGTTATGCTGTAGGCTAACATTCTGTTTTGCAGTAAATAGTACTAATCAGCTGATTGTCTCAGGAAAATAACCAGCACATTTCTCCCAACATAGTTCTTCTCCCTCGCTTTGTTGTGGCTTTGCTATGTTACATGCAATAATCCAACTATATATTTTACACCACTGACAAGGGAAAAGTCACCGCTCATGGTATCTATGGCTAGCTTCTAGCCAATGCTAACTTTGTCAAACAACAGTTTGCATTTGCATTGCTAAAGTTGGAATACTTTACCTGTCCAGCGGAAAACAGGCAACTTTGGCATCGCTTTGAAAACATTTTCCCCTCATTAGCGCCTTCAATCTGGAAAAAAGCCACACTGATGTTTACCCGGGATTTCTGCCTGTGTCACTCTTGTATTTGTCTGGCTTCATCATGCTTTCGCTTCTTCAAAGCAGATTCACCCTCCGTCGGCTCTTGTGCTAAATAATAGCTGTGGTCCTACAATTGTCCAAAATTCCCCTTCTAATAAAGGAGAGCTTCTACTATTACCTAATACTTAGAAACATACAACTTCTTCTTCTTCTGCTACTGCTTCTTCTTCTTCTTCTGCTGCTGCTGCTTCTCTTTCAAGGTAGTGACAAAACACGCTCTGTAGCGCTGTTTGTTCGCTGAGGGCAACAGTGGAATCACGTCAACAAAATACAGTGACCTCCATAAAAGGGGGTGCCCGCGATTATGTAGATATAAATGGCTCATTCTAAGGTAATGAAAACATAATGGTTCATTATGTAAGGTCATTTTACACCCCTGAAAACATAGTTATGGATCTTATATTGCATTTCTGTCAATAGATCCTTAGAAATACTACACACTGAACCTTTAAACGCTTAAGCTTTAAGGATTATCATGTGTTTTACCAGGTGTTTCCTAAGGTTTGATGTGTTGCCATGGCTAGCTTTGCATATCACATCACAAATATTACAATGAGGGTTGTCTGTATCAATTTTTTAAAAGTGTAGCCACACTGACAAGCTGCAGGTTTGAGGTAATCTTGCGAGAGATGCGCTCTCGGGTACCGAAATTTGGAACCGTTTGATTTTACGTGAACCAATACTCGGTAATACCGATATGATTCGGTCGGTATGGGTAAAAGTACAGCGTTCGGTATCCAACCATAGAGATTGTGCCACCTGTTAGTGGGTGGGATATTTTAGGCAGCAAGTGAACATTTTGTCCTGAAAGTTGATTTGTTAGAAACAGGAAAAATCGGCAAGCGAAAGGATTTGAGAGACTTCGACAAAATGCCAAATGGTGATGGCTAGATGGTTGGGTCACAGCATCTCCAAAATTGCAGCTGTTGGGGTTTCTGGTCTGCAGTGGTCAGTAGCTATCAAAAGTGGAAGGAAAAATGGTTAACCGGCAACAGGTTTCTGGTCTGCAGTGGTCAGTAGCTATCAAAAGTGGATGGAAAAATGGTTAACCGGCAACAGGGTCATGGGTGGGCAAGGCTCATTGATGCACATGGAGAGCAAAGGCTGGCCTGTGTGGTCCGATCCAACAGAAGAGCTGCTGTAGCGCAAATTGCTGAAACAGTCAATGCTGGTTCTGACAGAAAGGTGTCAGAACATACAGTACCTTGCAGTTTGTTGTGTATGTGGCTGCGTAGCTGCAGATCAGTCAGAGGGCCCATGCTGAACCATGTCTTCATGCAAAAGCACTTACAATGGGCATGTGAGCATCAAAACGGGACTGTGGATTAATGGAAGAAGGGGGCCTGATCTGGTTAATCACATTTTATTTTACAACACGTGGATGACCAGGTGTGTGTGCATTGGTTTACCTGGGGAACACATGGCACCATGATGCACTATGGGAAGAAGACACACCGAAGGAGGCAGTCAGTACTTGGAAGAACCAACCTTGGCTGAAAAAACAGGTGTGTTTACCATGATTATCCTGGTGGAAGGTGAACCTCCTCCCCAGTCTCAGTTTTCTAGCCATCTAGAATTGCCCCGTATTTGCCTCCATCCAATTTACCTTAATCTCATTTACCTTAATGAGACTAGTTTCTCAGTCCCTGCTGATGAAAATCATCACCACCATATAATGCTGCCACCACCATGCTTCACCATGGGATATTTCTCTTGGGTCGATGAGCAGTGTTGGCACAGCATTTTGCGCTACCCATCACAATTTGGCCCATGTCAAAGTCTCAAAAATTCTTATGCTGTGCAAGCATAGGTTTTTGAGTGGCTTTGACAACAATAATCACTATACCACCAGATTTTAGAACCTTTCCTAAGTCGTTTGAAAAATGTATGTTCTTTGTAGTATTTGAAGTCTGACAACACTCCATAATGTTTTATATGTTGACCAGTTGTCATTTTCTTTAAAAACGAAATGCTCTTAATGACAATATTTTTATTAAGAATTTGGTATACATTTTTAAGTAGTTTATGAAATAAAAATGAAATGTTTATTTTAACCAAACACATACAAATCAATAGTAAAACCAGAAACACTGATAATTTTGCAGGGGTCTTATAATTGTTTCTAAAGCTGTATTAACAGCTATATATTTATACACATGGAATGGGTTTAGAGCCCTGGCTGGCATTTTATTACCATAGACAAATATGTCAGGGAGTGATGTGAGAAGAGAATTAATATTAAATGGGTGGCCTCTTCTCTGGGGCAGCCTCCCAGTTGCAGTATGTGAGAAAGGTGCAAATGGTTGTTTAGTCAGCAACCTCTCAGCAAGGCTGTCTTCTTCTGCTCACATGTCATTGGGTTAGGGCAACTTTAAGAGCAGCATGGCTAGGCATTGTACTCCGTCTCCGTCCAGCTTCTTCAGCAGCCTTTTCTGCAGAGGGCTTAATATAACTCCCATGATGAGGTCCCAGTGGGAGGCAGGTGTCTTATGCATATGGCTGATGGGAATTTGTCCATTGTGTCACCTCAAAATTATACCCCAGTGATACAGAACCACTTAAGTGTTTCTACTCAAGCAGATGAACTTCATTACACAAAATTTAAATGGGAATGTAAGTCCATTGGATTTTAATACTAAGATTTTATTGGGGTGCCAATAATTGTGTAAATAAATGTTTTTATTTTGTTCCTATTGTTTTCCAATCATTTTACTTCAATTAAATATTTTTTAGTAAAAGACCAAGAAAATAAAAAATAAAGACATTTATTTAAATCTGGTTTTACTCATATTTACAAAGGCTGCCAATATCTAAGCCATTGTAGTGCTAATTTAAAATCAATTATTTTGCTTGTTATCCATTCTTACTAGCCACAAAGCATTGTGGGATGGCCCTTTAGATTAGCCAGTCCAAATGTTTCATTCTACAACAATACAGTCAAATCAGAAAAGTCAAATCCATTGTCTCTCTTCCTATTATATTTGCATTTTCAAAGCATATACACAATGCAAATACAAATACAAATTGGTGTTGTATTGTTTTCAATACCATAATTCAATCAATGCATCAATAAATTGATATATGCATACATTTATATATAAATGAATACATACATTTATAAATTAATTAATAAATAAATGTATTAATAAATAAAGAAATCACTATATAAAGAAATGAATCAATAAATAAACAAATCAATAAATAAATAAATAAAAAACGATATATTAATAAAACCATAAATAAATATATGAATACATAAATAAATAAAACAATAAACTTATCAAGCAATCAATCAACTCAACTAATCAATAAATAAATAAAGCCATACCCTCCTATTGAATTTGCATTTACAATATCTTATATACACAATCCAAATTCAAATACAAAAAAACTGCTATTGCTTTTGTATTTGTAGCGTGTATGTGCACGGCATAATCAAATAAAATAAGGGGTTGGACTTTTAGTTAGGATGAGTTGTTCTGATTGGACTGCGGTGGTGTTAAAGCACACTCAAATAATTCAAATAAGTACTGGTTTGTCACCAGTACTCCACTGTACTAACACCCACCACTGCATCCTATATGCACGAGTGGGCAGGCCCTTACTACATACTCAACACCTGGCCCATTGGTATCACCTCACAAGTCACTTCTACACAAAACGACTCTGTACCTAAACTCTCTTCTAACCAATGCCTTACCCACCTGTAACCTGGGCTCAAGCAGGTACATCACTCTAGTCACCCCAAAAGCCAATACCTAATTTGGCCGAAACTCCTTCCAGTTTGCAGCAGCAAACGACTAGAACAAACAAAAAAACTGTTGAACTTGTGAACACAGTCTCCCTCAATCCTTTGTTTACTAAACTAGGCATGTACAGTAAATAATGACGACGCACTTCGGTAAGGTTAGACAGAGATTGGCAGATTGGCACATTCGCGGTTTGCGGTTCAATAGCTCGTAACCGAAACGTTTTCACTACACAATAGGCAGCTCTGTCTAACCGTAGTAAGGTAGACAACAAGCTACAACACGGTTTTCATCC
>JACXGM010016890.1:6425-20226 GCA_016801145.1 Umbra pygmaea
GGAGCTGAAGTCGAGAGAGTTCCAGAGTTCAAGTTCCTCGGTGTGTTCATCAGTGACGACCTCACATGGTCCCGTCAGACAAGCTCGGCAACAAAAACTGCCCAAAAGCGCCTATACTTCCTGAGGAGACTCAAGAAGTTTGGCATGTCTGCCAGGATTTTAATAAACTTCTACAGGTGCACCATTGAAAGCATCCTTTAAGGTTGCATTACAGCATGGTACGGCAGCTGCTAAACATGGAACATTGATCACAATCACAAATCATTTCTTGAGCCCTGACATTCTCTGGTCACTTTATCCACTCTACATCTGATGTAGCAGAATTCAATGCACCTTTAAAAGTAATTTTCCATGCCATATTTTTTAATATTTATTACTTCTGCTGTCGTACACTCTCCGGACCACTGCTCAGTACATAGTGTATTTTGTTATTATTATTATCATTTAAAAAATTATTTATATTGTATATAACCTTTTTAAGCCCTCTGTGTAGATGTGTCAAGCCTTGTCAAAAGAATTTATCTGCATAGGATGATGTGATGTTATCCGATGCATATGACAAATAAACAACTTTGACTTTGACTTTGACTTGACCTCATAAAGATCATATATCTGTGTGTGTAAACAGCTACGGAAAGAAATACTAGAGCGACCCGGGAAAACTGAATTGCTACCCGCGATACTCAGAAAACAGTACGTAGGCTACCTAGCTTGAATGTGTGCTTGATAAGGGCTGAAACTTAAGAGCAGGCCGCAACAAGATAGATTACGTTCCCATTATTGACTCCACCGGAGATGTTCTGGGGAATGATTTAGAATGTCAGACGGACAGAACTTAGTAAAGAGAATAATATTTAATTCCAGATAAAGGGCATCGAAGTACACACAGAATTACAATTACAAGAATTACATGTTGTCTAAAACTCCTAAATGATCTACGATCTAAGCATGTCTTATATGATTCAGTCTATTTCTCAACATTTATTCAACACATTTACTATGGCACGCACTGACATGGGCCAGGAGAGTCGTTAAAGAGATCTCATCCGTTTAACCTTAAACAAAGATTTATATTTCCCCTCGAGAGGGGACGCCCACAACTCCCGCTGCATACGAAATAAAGATCAGTTCACTGGCTGGAATTGGAGAACAAAAGAGTACATTAACAATTAGATTATGCGTCACCTCGGTGGCGCTATCCGGGCTGTAACAAAAGGACTGGGTTACAAACATTTGACTCTGCTTCACTGTAGAAAGCTAGTATTAATCTCTTCTAGTCGCTTTGTGGAGAAAATCATATAGCCTTGCATGTAGTATAACCAAAACTCCCTTTATGGGATGATCCAGCAAGCCCCAAAGTGATATATCATGATATACAGTATAATGTTGAGATCTCAGCTTCTTGTTGACTACCCATAGTGGGAAGTTTGGCCCCCCTTCCTTCCGGGTCTCACTCCGGCAGTCGTCAAGAGTGTGAGAGACTGGTAGTTCTTAGACAGCTGCTATAATCAGTCCTGTGGAACATCTAAAAATCCACTACAAAACAAGGGTCTCTGTAGATTTATATCCAGACCTGGTTCCTTAACCTGCCAACTAGTTTGAGCTGGTTTAAGCTACAGGCTTTGACTGAAAAACAGCACAAAATACTTTTCCAAAAATACTAAGAGTTTAATACCTATATTACTAAAAGGATAAATGCGAAATTCAAATATTACTTGTTAACATCTACAGATGATAAACATTTTTGACTGGAAATGGATGTACGACATAAACACTCCAAAGTGGAATTGTATTATATGATTGGTAACACTAATTCAAAATGCCCACAATCCAAACCAACAAAACCAAGAACTCCCGTTCTTTACTAATAAGGAAGATAAACAACCTTATGATTTCAAGAATACACTGAAGATGGCAGTCGGAAATGGAAAATGTCTCAGGAGATTTCTGTCACCAATCTTTGAATGACTTTTAACGAGTCTTTGATACCAATTCCAAACTTAATTACATCAATCCATTCCAGTCAAGAACACTGCTTACAAAAATTTGAATACCTGGTGAAGGTAAATTATCTTAAGGTTCCTGTTTTTATTCAATTGCAAACACTTTCACCAATTATCAGATTTTAAGCATAATGAATGCCTCTATACTTACCAAAGCAAATTGCTTTGTAGTATATTATATTCCAAGTGAAGAATAGGTAAGTTATATTCCAAGAAAAAAATTGTCAGTTGTTGCATTCAGATAAATTACCAAGCTAAACGGTTAATGACTTGTATGCGACCAGTTAATTTCTGTACAAAGCCTGATACCGCACAGCCCCACTTTTTTATAGTTTAACTACAGAGCACCTCCATTCCTATAGTTTTATTGCCACTCATAAAACATCCTGCTTAATTCCAGAGTGAGGTTTTATTGGACCAGACACCTACAACGGAGTATCTCTTATAAACATCTAAACATTTCACCCACATCTTAGTACCATAATACCCCAAAAACTAAACAATGCCATACATATTCAAGTTAACAGCTCTCACACAATATAATGCTGTTCTCTAAAACAACTTACATCCCACTTTTAACCAAAATGCATCGACCATAATTCCCATTCATTTCTACATTCTTCTTAATAATAAAAACCAAAATGATAAAAATAAGAAATATCAATAGCATAAACAAAACCAAACTCTATTGTATATTGATTAGTTATAATAACAAACCTCCATTGTAACCTTTTCAGATTAATCATAGTATTCTCTAAAAAACATAATTTTGCGTTTATTCCCATAATACATCCTTGTTGATAGAACTGTTGATAATAACTCAAAACATTTATTGCATTGCTTCAACATTCAACATGGCCAATAATAGTTTTAATGTTTTCAACTTTTTACTTGCAATGGCTTTGTAATGATAATAGTTGTCTGCTTTTACATGTGTAATGTTAAACAGTCTCAGAAGCTCTTCCTCTGAGGATCCATTTCTTAATGACCATCCAAACTTCATTTTGGTCACGCTAGGAGGAGCCTAGCTCACTTATCATGATCATAAATTCTCTGTAGGCTGGTGTTCTTCCAAGAGGAGGAGTCCTGGTTGACTTGGGTTAAAACTGTTGGTTTTGTCCATCAGATAAGAACCTGCTTTATTTTTCCCCTGCTCAGGGAGGCAGGTGTCCAGTGTCCTTCTACAGCACCCTCTGCTGGATGTTAGTTGGTGTTCTTGTATAGTTCTCTCTTCCATCTTGTCAAACTGGTCCAGATGAGATTTCTTTGCTTAATCCATGTTCAGATAACATTTTCCTCTAGTAATCTCACTGCAATCCATAACACAGTAGATAACATATATAATGTACTAGCTGACAGTGATGCCGGTAACGCGTTACTTAGTAACGCGCTACTCTAATCTGACCACTTTTTTCAGTAATGAGTAATCTAACGCGTTACTATTTCCAAACCAGCAATCAGATTAAAGTAAACTTTTCCAAGTCACTGTCATTTTCCTTAGTAAAATATATATATTTTTGCTTACTTCTTGCGTCTCCGGGAGTGAAGTCAGGTATGCGACAAGTCATGTTTTCAGCACGATGACAGACGGAGCCAGTGCTAGCTAGGCAAGAAACGTTTGCCTAGCAACACTTATGCCAGCAGCATGAACTCGGATTTTCATTTTCAAAATAATAGCGGTAATAATTCAATATAATAATCATTGTTAATTCATTGCAAAGATACAGTGCCTTGTGAAAGTATTTGGCCCCCTTGAACTTTGACCTTTTGCCACATTTCAGGCTTCAAACATAAAGATATAAAACTGTAATTTTTTGTGAAGAAGCAATAACAAGTGGGACACAATCATGAAGTGGAACGAAATTTATTGGAAACCCTATTTATTTTTAAACTTTTTTAACAAATAAAGAACTGTAAAATTGGGCGTGCAAAATTATTCAGCCCCCTTAAGTTAATACTTTGTAGCGCCACCTTTTGCTGTGATTACAATAAAGTGAGTGTTGGCAAAACCGGTTGTCATTTTTATGTTGAGGCGGTGGGGGTGTTGTCAGCAGCTGCTGAATGTAACTAAAAGTAACTTGTAAACTTAGTTACTTTTAAAATCAAGTAATCTGTAATGTAACTTTTTAAAGGAGTAATCAGTAATCAGTAATCAGATTACTTTTTCAAAGCATCTGTGGCAACACTGCTAGCTGATCTTAAAATGATAGAGTTATTCTTTACGATGCAAGTGGATTTGTAGATCAGTCTTTCATTAGTCTTTTTGATCCTGTAGCACATGGCCAGCATTGTTTCTGTTTTTGTCAATATATATTTTGAAAAGCTTCTTTCCCTTTGCTCCTGCATTCAGGAAGCAGAATTTCTATGAGCAGATAAAAAAGTGACTATTAGTAACTTTTTGAAAAAGCAGCAGACTGTGCAGGTTAAAATTTCACTGGTACTAAAGATACCATTCTAATTTTCATAATCCTTCACTTCTCTCACCTATAGGGTAAAACCCCATTGAGTCAGCTTAAAGGTTCAGTGTGTAAGACTTATTGGCATCTAGTGGTATGGTTTGCGAATTGCAAACAGCCAGTCACTCCCGGCCTGCCCCTCCCTTTGCAAACACAACAGATAAGCTACGGTGGCCAACGTAGGATAAAATATGTCGTCATCTGAGACAGCAGAGTATCAAGTCAAGCAATGAGGTTTCTTTATTTAGAGGTATTAAGAAATTATATTTACTTAATTATTCATTAAAACCACATTATTGCAAATATTATTTTTACTTGTTCATCATTGGGTTAGTGTTTTATTCACTGATTTTACCTAGCTTGTTTCCCGGCTAGTTAGTACAAGATAAGAAAAAAATGTTTCCTTCATTTGAGCCTTCTATCTGGGAAAAGCCACACTGATGATCACCTGTGATTTTTGCCTGCATCGCCCCTGTATTCGTCTGGCTACTAAAAGTTTAGCTGGCTAATATGAGCTGTTATGCTGTAGGCTAACTTTACTGTTTTGCAGTAAATAGTACTAATCCGCTGATTGTCTCAAACATAAACAGCACACTTCTCCCCACATAGCAAAGCCATAACACAGCAAAAGAGGAGAACCACATGAAACTATCCATCTACATATTTTTTCTAACAGGGTAGTAAAAGTTAAGCTGGCTAATATTGCTTTTATGATGTCTAATTTTACTGTTTTGCGGTCAATAGTACTAATCAGCTGATTGTCTCATGAATGTAACCAGCATGTTTCACCCCACATAGCAAAGCCATAACACAGCAAGGGAGAAGAACTAAGTTACATGCAACAATCCAACTACATATTTTACACCACTGACAAGGGAAAAGTCACATCTCACAGTGTCTATGGCTAGCCTCTAGCCAATGCTAACATTGTCACACAACAGTTTTCATTTGTATTGCTAAAATTGGAAATACATTACCTGTCCAGCAGAAAACAGGCAACTTCGGCATTGCTTTGAAAAAAATTTTCCCTCATTAGAGCCTTCTATCTGGGAAAAGCCACACTGATGTTTACACAAGATTTCTGCCTGCGTCGCTCCCGTATTCGTCTGGCTTCATCATGCTTTCACTTCTTCAAAGCAGATTCACCCTCCGTCGGCTCTTGTGCTAAATAATACCTGTGGTCCTCCAATTGTCCAAAATTCCACTTCCACTACTATTACCTAATAGTTAGAAACGTAAAACTTTTTCTTCTTCTGCTGCTTCTTCTGCTGCTTCTCTTTCAAGGTAGTGACGATATGCGCTCTGTAGCGCTATTTGTTCGCTGAGGGCTACGGTAGAAACCCAATGACAAAATACAATGACCTCCATAGAAGGGTGTGCCCGCGGTTATGTAGATATAAATGGCTCATTCTAAGGTAATAAAAACATAATGGTTCATTATGTAAGGTCTATACACACCACTGAAAACATAGTTATGGATCTTATATTGCATTTCTGTCAATAGATCCTTAGAAACATTACACACTGAACCTTTAAATAAACTTTCTAATAGAGCCCAGACAGAGAATGGAGTACTTAGTACAACTTGATAAAAGGCCTATGGTACGTAAGCACACGCACATCAACTGAATTTTATCATACAAAATGTGTATTTTATGTAACCAAAGTAGTTACGCTTCCCAATTTTGGAATTTTCATTTTGAAAGACGCAAAATGTCCTCAAAACCCTTACTTTTAAAAACTGGCAAATAAGCAGGACTACTAATCATAACTTTAGAAATCGCCCCGTTTCCTTGACAACCAAAGTAAATAATGACCAAAGAGGAGCCAAAGGAATCCTTGTCGGTGACCAGGAAGCTGCTTCCTTAAGAATTAAACTGCTTTAATAATAAAAAAACATACTGTGTATTAAGATTTTGTACAGCAGATTACGATGGGCTAGCCTCAATTTCAGTGGTGAAATTTAGAGTTTTGTCTTTCTATTCTAGGGTTCAAAATGAACTTTTTCATCCACCAGCCAAACGGCTAGTAGTGAATGGTAAAATTTTACCAGCCACTCAATAGATAACTATTATTTTTTTGGCTAGTGAGTGGAGCAAATCTAACAACCACCTGCATATTTTACCAGCATTTGGCTGGTAAAAGGTGCTAATTTTGAATCCTGATTCTAACCCATCAAGAAAATGTACAACACACAATGTATGCAATATATCTTATAAGTATCAAACGACTCATGCTAGTAATACCAGGGTAAAAATGAGGTGTTGTATCCACTTAGCTTCAAGTGTAAAAAGCCCTGTGTAACCCCCTTTTCCCAGACAAGTTGGGCAAAGTCAGTGCAATCTACACACTTATGGGTGAAGCTGCAAACCATAGACAGTACAGTTGCTGAAAAAGCCATATTGGCATTTAACTTAAACTCAGAAGACGTCCAAGATGTGCCAGCTAATTTTGGATTTCACAGAGAATGTTACATGCTCTTCATTAACAAAGAACACATTTAAAGAGCATGTAAGAGAGAAAAGGCAGCATAACAACAGTGAAGGTTTGTATCAAATGTATATTTTTTTCAAATTCTTTATTATCGAGGTCAGTCTGTCTAACAGGGTTTGTATATGTATGTGAGAGGAAGATCGCTGCAGATGAGCTTTATTGAGATGTATCCTAGCCTTAGAAGCTACTATGAAAGAGAACAAACTCTTGTAAACTGTATGTAGAATACAGTGAACTGTCGCTATATCGCGGTTCACCTTTCACGGTCTCGCTGCTTCACGAATTTGCATCGTGCATTGTGTTCTGCATTCTGATTGGCTAAACAGTCTCTCCGCTTCTTCTCTACCTGTGTGTCAATAACGTTGCGGTTTATACACGGCTCAGTCAGAAGAGCAGTGAAATACACGTTACTACTTCATGGATTTCGCCTATCACGGGTACTTTTTGGAACGCAACCCCCGCGAAAAACGAGGGTTCACTGTATACAGTATAATTTCCAAGAAAAAGATAACAGAACTGAACACCCTGGGATTCCAGAGCCCGAAACAGGGAATATATTTTTGGGCGAATACAACAATATCCAGACAGTAGTGTGAAAGTAGTTGTCCAGATGAAAACCCGATGAAATTTGAGCAACCGGTGGCTGTTCTCATCTATTTACACCGGGCTGCACCAGAAACACCTCATATTCCCAAAACATTACCTAGCCAATCAGAATTAAGGTTTCAACCCCAATTTGGCTTATGGTCTGGCTATCTCTGGACTCTGGTCTATTCCCAAATATCATCTAGAGCTACTGTAGTTATCCTGTTTTATTCTGATGCATGAGTTTCATTCTGAAAGATGGCTTTTGAGCATGTGCACACAAACTATTTACTGAATTCTTTAGCTGGTGATCCCATTAATTACAATGGTGACACCTGTAACGATTAACTCCCAAGGTAAAGAACAATAATGTTTATTATATACAGGTTAGTATAACAGGCGGAACACGAATCAGGATATCAGGCAGGCAGGCTTTTAAAACCCAAGGCAGAAACAGATCAGGCGACGGTATAGAGTGAAATCCAAAACACAATATAGAATAAACAATGCACAGGTCAGGCCAGAATATCAATCCAAGAGTATAGGCAAAGGTACTGGGGATAATCCGAGACAAAATACTTAATAATCAATGCAGATGTCAGGCCAGAATAACAATACAAGAAACGAATGCTCAGTAGGAAGAAATCAATACTCACAATACCTCACGAAGAGGCAATGGTGTATGTGTGCTTTATATATGGACTGGGTGAGAGCAGGTGTGCTGAATTTGGGTGATTGAGTCCGGGTTATGGGAAACGTAGTTCTGAGGAGGCAAGACCAGGGAAGCTGTAGTTCACAGGGAAGATGAACTGGGGAATGGGAATTGTAGTTCAGATCAGTCCAGGAAGGGGAAGATGTAGTTCACAGGGATGAGGAACCAGGAAATGTTACAACACCAGTGCAATTGAAAAGGTTGTAGAACTACTTTCAATCCACTATATAAACACAACCAGTTCTGGAGTGATATGTCTACCACTAGAGAGGCAGAGAGGTTCTTCCTATAGATCAAAACACTCAGTATCTGTGTGTATTGGTGCATTTTGCATCTCATGCATCCTGTCAAATAGAGCACGTAGTGCTTCATTGTCTCAGAAACATACATTACAGCACACTGCAATGGAGAAGTGTAGGGGAGCAGTTATTCATTAACATTGCAGACAGCATGTACACTGTACTAATGTACTATATTAGTGCAAGTGGATGACGTTACTAGAAAATATATATGAACAAGGAGTGGACAAGTAGCAAAAGGAAGTGCAATATGTGTTTCAGTGTGGTCAAAGGTTCATAGCAAATAAAAAAACAGTGTAACAGCATGGTAGTGTAAACTACCAGTGTATCTTTGCAAGAGTCATCAGCTGCCCTTAGGTTATTGGAGGATGGGGGTGAAAGGAAGAGGCTCTCTATAATTCCCCTATAGAAAGTTGAGGATGGATTTTGGGAGGTGAGCCTTCCTCATCTGAGGAAGTGCAGAAGTTTTTGGGCTATCTTGGCCTGGTTCTGTTGGTGGTGTCGATAAAACAAGATGGGCCATCTGTGATGTGGATACTAAGCAACTCCGTGACCTTGACCTGTTCCATAATGGTGTTGTTGATGTGACGATAGACAATGATCACCTCTGCAATCATTTGGGTGTTGAGAGAGATGATGTTGTCCTGTCCGTGTCTGTGTGTTAGATAAACAACTGAAATATATTCAGATAAATAAACACAGAAAGTGCACATTACCAGAGAATTATAAATCACAATTTTTCATCTTGACATTTGTATCAAAATGCTAGCCATCTTAAATTAGCTTGACAAGAATACTACACTTCTGACCACAAATAATTTTGTTAAATAGTTCAAAAACAGCCATCTTTAACTAAAATATTTTTCCACCATATTCCATCTTATACCTGTTCTGTTATGTAGTTGAAGCCCAACCACTGACAATGTAGCTGAAAAACTGCCTGCAGAGTGTCTGCAAGGTCCGGATTCTGCACTCTGGATTAGATAATGGCCCCAAACAACAAAGGAGAGACTGATCTACTCCCAGCTGATAATATGCAGGAAGAATCAGTATGTTATTGGACTTGGCCCCGCGAAGATCCCACTGAAGATCACTTATCTGCCCAAGTATTTCAATAAAGTCTTCAATACCGGTGCTGTTCATTTGGTTTGAGTCTGCCACGCCCCAATAATTTGAATATAAAAATTGATATTATGAAATGTGCCATTATGAAATAAGAGTGCCTTGTAATAAATAAATGTGGAATTATAAAATATAAGTCCCCTGAAATAAATAAAAGTTTTTCTTTAAAAAACACCATTGTGAAATAAAAACAATTCTTTTTTGGACTGCATTTATATATTTATATTTGAATAGTTATATATTAATTGTGTCATTTATTTGTTTCAGGACTTATTTCATAGCTATATTTATTTATTTAGTTATGTATTTATTTTTTTATTTAATATTGACTTAAATGGCTTTCCATAGAAACTTAGCTTACACTCCGGTACTTCTAGGTGGCGGTGTATGCAACTTAAAAGTTGGTTGCAATCTGCCAGGCTTTTCCAATGAAGAAGAAGCACACGCGCATGCGTAATTTAACAGTCTCGCCGGAAGTGTACCGCACGCGTAACAGGAGTCCTTGAAACGATAACACATTGAAAGTATAACGTTTATTCATGAAAATAATTTCCTAAAATCATGGCAATACGATTAATGTAAGTTGCACCTATAAGAATTACGTTTTAATTAATGTTCAGAAATGTATGTTATGTTCCTATAGCAAACGTGTATCTATAGCCAACCGGCCTTGCTTGCTACATCTGCCCATTTGCTATCTTAGGTTGCCAGATATTGTGCAAAGACTACAGGAAAGGGTAACTTTTAACTTATTTCTCTACAGATTACGAAAGACACCTACAATATTTATTTGCCTATTAGTCAACCACTGTCTTTGTTGTTGGTTAGGAAAATGTTTGTACGTTTGTATTAACTGAGAATCTCAAGATGGTTATCTTAGCTAGTACTGTACCACCGGAGTAGCAGAGATGCTCACAAGTCTCTGAGCTAGAGTCCAAGTCAAGTCTCAAGTCTTTGAGCTAGAGTCCAAGTCAAGTCTCAAGTCTCTCATGGTTATGAGTGTTGTAATACCTGCTGCGTTCCATCCAGGCTGCTTAGAACACTACATAGCTATACAGTATAAGAAATTCAAAGCATGTAAATGTAATACAGTATGTTATTTTGACTACTTTATCTTTTAGAATACTGTAGTAGCTTTGATGATTTGTTTGGTATATAATCAGTGTAAACAGGCTATTGCAATATATGACAAAAAACACCAGGAATACTTTAGTTTAAAATTAATAACTATATTTTGCCTTATAACATGGACATACAGGATTGTTCACACCAAATATTGAGGTACTAAAGAAGAAAGCTTGTCTGTTGCTGAATCATAATGACAGACCTCACCTCCTATTGTGCAGGCTCTGTGGGGCCATGAGAACTTAATACAGAAAATATTATACCTCACCGTGCCATAATTAACATCCTCCTCCCAATTAGTGCAAACTGTAAAAAAACAAATTGTAGCAAAATGCAAAACACTATTGCTGCCAAACACAAAGTCAATAATTAGACAGTTACTCTAAAAGTATTAGCAATAATAATGGTAAAAAGCACAACCATGTAATGTGCACTGCGTCTACAACTAATGACAGCTTATAAACTACGGTAAGTCAACACATCCCCCTGAATCTCAAGTCCAGTGTAACGTTAACTATATAAAACAGGTAACGTTACATGATCAACAATTAACCTGTAACCTGTTTGCAGCCACTTAATTAATGCGGTGGCAGCCAGCGGGATGAAAATGATTACGTTCATCAACTACCACAAGTTTGGCAAGCAAACAAACGCTCATTCATCTTTTCATAACATCTAGCGAATGACAGTCGGAGCAACCTACCGTTGCCATGGACGTAGCCAAAACAAGAAGCAAGCTAACGTTAGATGGCCAATGCTGACCTAAAGATGTTTGCTAACCTATTAGGGTGCGTTTTCAGGTGCCTGATAAAATTAGATGTGGTTGAACCCGATTCCTTTATCGTAATAGCACATATTTTGCATTCAGCGCTTCTTTTGTTGTATAACGTTTTTAAAGCCAGAGCTTATGATGAATGGCACAATAGATGCCGGTGCTGTCGACATGTTTGTGTTGTCCTCTCTCACCTGTGGCCAAGCGCAGCAGATACCCACACATATTATGTAGTACTTAGGTTACGTTGGTATTCTATAATGCGGAGAGGGAAATAACATTCAGCTTATCAGACGATTCCTAAAAATGAATATTGTTCACGAGTCACGCATCTCGAGTCCGAGTCGAGTCTGAAGTCTTTTGAGGACGAGTCTCAAGTCAAGTCTGAAGTCACTGTGTGTGCGACTTAAGTGCGACTCGAGTCTGAGTCTCAAACTCGAGTCCCCATCTCTGCGGAGTAGTCAGAAACTGTAAGAACTGTTATTATAAATTTTGAAACTTTGCAAACATGCTCAGAGATGTAAGTCTCACTGACCCGCATGATATTTCATTTCACAGTATTCCCAATTTCTGTAATCTACAGACAGAACCTACCTACTATATCCCCCCAGGGTTCAACATTAACGATGGAAGTAAGAACTAACATCCGGACAATAAACAAAGCTATTCACTTGCCCGTTCGGTCCAGTGCTTATTTTCCCATTTAAATTAATAATCTCAAATTAAAACTTTTGCCCTTCATCTTTCTTACTAGGTGATTTTAGTAATACAATTTTTAATACCTTATTTCCGATCATTTAGAAATTAAACTAGGGCAAGCAATCACATTTGGCTACGTCTATTCAAACCAGCAACGAATCAGCTGTTTCTTGTTAGAAATCACCTCTTCCCTCTCCCTAAATGGTGCAGACAAGTTGCATGTCATTATCCATATTCGTTGTTGTTGACTACGGAAAAATAAGCGTGTATACATGTAAACAAGGTGACACTATGAGCCCTATTTTAACGATCTGAAACGCAAGTATCAAACGCGAAACGCAAGTTACATTGTGGGAGGGTCCCGGGCGCTGTTGCTATTTTACCGGCGGGATAAATGATTTTTTGCGCCATACGCAAATCTAAAATGGGTAGGTCTAAAGTAGCTTCATTAGTCATAGGTGTGGTTTGAGCGTAACTAGAGCCCGACCGATATGAGATTTTTGAATCCGATACCGATTTTGAATGGGAAATATTTACCGATACAACATTTTCTATTACTATAGCTGAAGTGAAAAATCTACACTTTCCTGCATGGATTGTGCTTTAAACCAGACTCTAAAGACACTCAAAGCAGGGTACCCGGGGGTCCTTAAAAAGTCTTTTAGTCTTAATTTCATTTTTCAGAATTTAAGGCCTAAAATTGTCTTAAGTCTGAAATCTTATTTTCCAAGGTCTTGCAAATTTTATTATTTTGTATTTTGTTGAAGGAAACCATAAGCGCTTTTCTGAGCAACTACTTAACAATTGCTGGCAGATTACTGTACAGTAATAGCAGGTGATTGCTGCTGCTCCGTAGGATTACCTCAAATCAACTCAGCTAATTTGTTAATTAGTTATTATATCAGCTTTGTCTGTTTCTGGGTGTTATTTAGGATATTTTTATTTGTGTCCTTGCAGTGTTGTTTACTATAATGTTTTTGTGATCAGAATTAGATTAATGTAAATTTCCACAGTCTCGTTTTGTTGCATTTAGCGCAGGTGTATTATACGATTCATATTACTTTTGAACAATTCCTTTTAGCAACTTGAGAGCCAGGATTCTTGGCGTTACTTCCATTACGACGTTTGATCTGCTGGGGTCGTGTTTCTACTGCAGACTTAATTATGCACAGTCTATCATGCGCACGGAAAAATGCTGCAGGCAAAATAGAAAATAAGATACATTTAGAAGTGTTGCTTTACTTTATATACCGGTAATTAAAAGACATTGCTTTCTAATCAAATCCAAACATTCAAATAAAGTATTGCGCTGGTCACCCTCAAAGTAACCATTCAGTGTGCGATCTCCAAACAATTACCAATACCATTTCATTAAATAAATCCTGTTGGTATTGGCTATCATAATAATATAACAGTGCATACCTACTGATGCTTATCACATTGGCTAGCTTGTGCACAGGCTGGCAGCTTGCTGGTTCGCTTACTTTGCCGAAATACGTCATACCTTCTCATAATAGCTTTCTCCTGACTGGAGA
>JACXGM010016891.1:0-20124 GCA_016801145.1 Umbra pygmaea
GATCCTCCTGGTCCCAGCCACCGAAAAATGGCACACTCCCAGCCATTTTAGATTTAGGGCGAGGTATTCTGTAATGATACTCAAAGAGTAAAAGAGAACAATGGATTTTATTGACCCGAATGACTGTCTATAGGAACAAGGTACAACGAGGGATATCCATAGGCAGAGTAATTCAAACAGGCAGATGTCAAAAACGGAAAAGCAGGTCTGGCAAAGGTACAACTAAGGATATCCACAGGTAGAGTAATCCAAACAGGCAGAGGTCAAAACGGAATAGCAGGTATGTCAAAGGTACAGCTAGGGATATCCACAGGCAGAGTAATTCAAACAGGCAAAGTTCAGAACGGAATAGCATGTACGGCTATGGTACAACTAGGGATATTCACAGGCAGAGTAATCCAAAACAGGCAAAGGTCAGACCGGAATAACAATTCATGAATAGAGTGCTCAGTATGAAGAATCATGTACTTACAATACCTCGCAAGGAGGCTATGGATGTGTGTGGCTTATATACAAAATGGAGTGAGCAGGTGTGGTGAATCATGATAATTGATTCCGGATATGGGAACTGTAGTTATTTGGAGGTATGATTAGGGAAGCTGTAGTCCACAGGAAGTAGAACTGGTGAATGGGAATTGTAGTTCTGAGCGGGATGGAATAGGGAAGTGGCAGTGTCCAGGGAAGGGGAACTGGGAATCGTTACAATACGTTCATATTCATTTAAAACAACACAACACAATACTAATGTGTTAACTTAGGAAGAGTTCAGAAATAAAATTTTGGTGGTATAATAATAATAATTGTATAATAATAATAATTGGCTTCCATGCGTCTTGGCATGCTCTCCGCCAGTCTTTCACAATGTCAATCCTTGTGCAGAAATTCAAGCAGCTCCGCTTTGTTTTTGATGGTTTGTGACCATCCGTCTACCACTTGATCACATTCCAGAGGTTTTCAATGGAGTTGATTTAAGAAAATATAGCTTTTTCCAGAGCTGTACATATATGTAAAAATTTGCTAATAATACCCCAAAATGTAACCCAATTATAAAGCACATAACTTAAAATATATGGTCAAAATATGACTAAATGAATAGAATAGTATGCCAAGCAATGACTTCACTGGATATATACACATTTCTAACATCATGCTGATCACACTGGTTGGAAAAGACACATTTGTTCGTTTATTGCTTGTTTTCACCGGTTAATTTCATGGGGAACCAAGACATAATTTCAAAGGATTCACAGATTAGCTCTGGAGAAAATGTATTTAAGAATAGATTAACATCACCCTTAGGATTCACAAACACTGGTGTTCGCACTAAATGAATGACTCTTTTTAATTATCCTAATATTCTTTTTAAAGCCCCAGATATATTCCTCAAAATTTTCTTTATCATCCACATCTATTATGTGCAATTTAGGATTTAGGCAGTGGTGTGTACCTGAAATTGTAAATAAAATGAGTATTTCTTATTATACCCACAATTCGTAATTAGTTCAGAGTTTTGTAAGTCTGGCTCAGGATGGAGAGAAAAGAATGATGAATCTTTCTTTGCAGTTTAGTGGTATTATAGGGCTGACTTTAGAACCGGGTGGACATCACAGTTCTGTCAGAAAGGCTGTTTGATTATTTGGCTGGCTTTGGGCTTTAGGAAAGTACAGCAACTGTGATTGAACAGCCTCACTATCTAAGTAAAAAAGTGCAGACAGAGGTAGAAAATGGCTTTTTAACTGCTTTTTGACTTGACAGGACACTAAAATCAGTTTTAATCCCTGTGCTGAGCTTGTTCATAGTGAACTGCTGTAGGCCATAGAATGTAATGCATGGTCCTTATTGACATATGAGGCTACAATAGTTTAAGTAATCATGGGTAGAGTAATTTATGCTTTTTTCTGCTTTTTTCCAAACCCCCATTATTGCCTTTAAATTGTTTAGATTTTTTGAAGGAAGAAATCATCATAACCATTTTGACGTTTTATTCCTCTGCTTTTATAATATGATTGAGAGAATTATGAATTGCATTGACAAGCAAAGAAAAAAAGCGAGAGAATTAGGGAAACTTACTGTAAAACTTGTTCGCCCTGTTTTCTATGTTATTTTACCTTCATATGAGTACTAGGTCCCTTTATCAGCTCATCCCAATGTTATAGCAAGTATTCAAAGAATGAAGCAGAAATATAAAAAAAACATTAAGAAAGGCTGTCATATTGAACAATAAAAAGGTTATGGGTCAAACATTTGAATTGCCTTATAGTGGTTGGTCTACACATGTGGTTGTGGGATCAGATGCAAAAATACGTGTTCCCAAGATTTCCAGCTGTGAACAGAGAAGAGCTACAGCTGTAGTCACTGGGCGCCCTGCCGACTCCCCCTTAATATTTAATAGGCCAGCTTTGATTTTAGAGGCCAGAATGTGGGCATATATTGTATATGGGTGAGTCTGTTTATGCCAGCCTTGCTCCTGTTTAAATTCTTATCAACCAAAAATTTAGGGGATATTCTTTAAGGGATCTGATCATAAATTAACTGAGTTTTAATATCCCCTTGACCATATCCTAAAATTACCCTATACTGTAATTTGTCAGAATACTGGTAGGTCAGTGTTTTTAGCTATGAGATACATGAATAATTAATAATAAACTACACTGGATAATATTTCCAATATGGATTCTTGTGGAATGGAATGCTGTTACGGCTTACCCAGAAGCATGTGTTTACTGGTTAAATACAGCCCAGGGTGGGGTCAGCAGGATGGCTTGGTCTCAGGCCAGTTTGTTTTCTGAGAGAATAGTTGCAGGGCCAGAAAATAATAGCAACCCAATTCCTATGTCCTGCTCTACAAATTGAACAAGACATTTTTGTTAACACGTGGTTAGTATATAATCAATTCGACGACAATTACATAATCATTTCAGTATGTTTACACAGATAAAATTGCCAAGGCCTCTGCTAAATTAGTTGTAGTCTACTTCTTTGTGCATTGAATAGAGAAAATCAGCTTCTAATCAACAGAAAATATTGTTGGTGCCTGCCTCAATTCCAAAATGGATGATAATAATAAACGTTTAATGGAAATATGGATACAGAACTATGCATTTCCACCATTAGGATCTAATGTGAAACCACTGGGTTGAAATTAAACTGGTGTTGTTTTGAAAAGATTACGATGTCTTTATAAAGTACATTGAAACATTGTAGTATGCTACCCCAAAGCCCAAGCATGACAAGAAGGTGTAAGCTTCACCTGTTGGATAAACTTAACCGTTGCTTGATTGTCCCAGAATATTTATGATTCCTTTAAAATGGCCTGGGTTTTATAAGTCTTAGAATATGTTACACAAAACTAAAAGATCACCATCGGCTTCAGTCAGGTTTTCTATACCTTTCAATGCTTGTTTCATAAGGCATCACAGAAAAATAGATTGTTATAGAAAATATACAATATACTGTATAACTAAATATGAAGATAATAACATATGCTCACATACTTTTTCAATTAAAGCTTGATCTTCAGCAAAATCTTCAGCCAGAGATGTTTAAGTTCATGGTGAATGTATTGCCGTTACACCTGGAGACATAACCAAGTCCTACGCCAACTGGCATTCATTCTGGAAGGAAGGCGATCTTACATCAATACCCTCCCCCACCAAACACCTTAATACTCATCCACTATCCCCTTTGTGAGAGCAGGGCAGGGCCCAGTGAAACCAGCTGCAAGAGTGGATAGCACCCTCTTGGACACCGCACGGGACTGGAAAATGCAAGTAGACCTTGATCAGTAACTCAAGTTTCCACCTGAGATTTTAAACACCAAGCTCAGGCCGGATCTTGTATTGTGGTCAACTTCACAGAAAACCCTGTTCGTCGTGGAACTAACTGTACCATCGGAGACTGCAGTGGGAGAAGCGTATGAGCGGAAAAAGCTGAAGTACACCGATATAGCTCTTGTGGCAAAACAACAAGGCTGGTGTACACAGGTACTTCCTGTAGAAATTGGATGCAGAGGATTTGTGGCAACATCTACAGCCAAGCTCTTGAAGGGGGTAGGAGTTCGGGGACAGGCCTTCAGGAAAGCCATCAAATCACTGTCGGAGGCAGCAGAGCGAAGCAGTAGGTGGATCTGGATAAAGAGGAAGGACCCCATCTGGGCTGCAAAGAACAATATAGTGGAGTAAAAACAGAAGGGGGCTCACCTGGGACGCCAAGTGTTGCTGTTGAGCCCTCTAGAGGTGTCGTGGGCCTATCAATGAAACACCAGTGAAGGATGGTGCCCACCTGAAGACCCTGATGACGTTTCTACCCCTCTCCCCATTTAAAACAAGAAGTGCTGATTATTAGGGATAGTAACATCAAGTCCTATGAGCTGAACATTGGATGTGTTGACTTGACATATGGATGGAGGATTTTGACTATGGATGGCATAATGTATTCTAACAAAAAGTTAAGTCTACCTGTTACCTTTTAAATAGTCATAAATATACCTAAAACTACCACTCTTGTTGAAAGTCAATCAATTGCTGAAAAAAATTACATAAAATTTTGCTTACAGCACCACTTGTGATTATGCAGCTTCCTGTTTCAGCTCCACTTGCTCTCCACCAGTGATTATGCCGCTTCCTGTTTCAGCACCACTTGCTGGCCACCTGTTATGATGCTGCTTCCTGTTTCAGCACCACTAAGCTATCCACCTGTTATGATGCGGCTTCCTGTTTCAGCACCACTTAGCTGTCCACTGCTTTCCCACTACAAGGCTGTTCGCTCAATTGTCTCCTTGTGAATTAATAGTAAAATCTAACTTTTGCATTAGATTGGATAAAATTCTTTCTGAGGAATTATGACTGGACATTACTATTATGGTGACAATTTGTATTTCATGGTTGTTAATGTTATTATTATCTCAGTTAATGAGTCCAGCTTCAACAGAACAACTGTGTTACATGTTGTAACTACATTCTTTGGATGCTACAATGATGCCCTCTGCTTGCTTTATTGATATCCTGGCAGCATTCTCTGTGTATACGTATGTATCATTTGTATTAGTAAGGATAAACATTTTATGTATAATATTGGGGTTTGGGGCAACCTAACACTTTACAAGATACTACTGGCCCCGACTATATCATTGAAACATAGATCTACCTGCAATGCATGGTAAGCCTATGTAAGACATATTATATCATAATGTAAGCATTATTTGTGTTGGTGAAAGAGTGAAGGTGAGAAAAAGAAGAATACGTTTGGTATGTTGTTCCCCTCACCCAACAATTCATTCTAAAAGCAGACAGGTAGAGAGGGGCCTGTATTTTATTAACTCATAAGCAGACCATTGGAAAAAGCAATTTCATGCTTGAGAAAACAACAGTGGAATTCAGCATTGTCCCTACCGATTCGTTGGGCTTTTCCTCCAAAACAAAAGAGGCGCAGGTAAGGAAATTAATTACCTGCCTGATATGCAAATGTGTCAGCCAGCTCCACAATGGGGAGGTTAACGTGGGCTAATGAACTTGGCAGCAGATCACAACGGACAGCAGGGGCTTCTGGGAAAAAGCAGAGGGAAATAATATGACAGTGCAAAACAACCCCTAAAACTCCCACAGATATACATTCTCAACTAAGCTAATTTATCTCTGTTTTCTAAAACATTACTTAGAAAAACAGAGAATAAATTATGAAGTTTTGTTAGTTTAGAGTGTGTTACCTAGTTAGCTGATGTAATGGAGACTGCTGTGAGTAGTGTTTAACTGTATTCTATACTGGTGATATATACATTTACATTAGTTTAAATTGGCCGAAGCTCAATCAAGGGTAGAAAAATGAATGCTATTTGAACAGATGTCTGATTAGTATCTCTAAATGTCAAGGCCCTGGCGGCTCTGCATAGTGTGTGCTAAGTTGATGCTTTGCAGAATAACTACATTGCGGTGGCCACAGGTTTGATCCTGGTCATGGCATTTCCATCTATGCCCGGAGCTCCAGCACTGGGCAACGCAAATATGTTTAGCGCTCCCAGGGGGAGTAGACAATTTGGACTAACAAACTTTGTGATGTACCTCTCCAGCGACTCCTTATGTGGAGATTGTGTTTCCATGCTCATAGATTTATAGTTAGTAAAGGTGTAATTCTTCTGTCCATGTACTGACTGAAGGCTTTTGTGTTGAATGAACAGTGACAAGAATTGGGTTGGATTTCTTTTTGTCGATGCAACTTTGTATAACATTTTGATATACGGCAAGGGTGAAAAACTCACCTTTGATTGACAAACAAACATTAGATTCTGTAATAATTCCATTTAATTTATTAAACCTGTACACAACAGGCATTATGTTTACATCTGATTGTAAACAAACCGTTGTCTTTCTAAAATAATAATTCAGCATCAGCATAGACTACTCACAAGCAGCCAATGATTTGTCTACTGAGGACACTTCACAAATAAGTACTATTAGATTTATATACACTGAACAAAAATATAAACGCAACACTTTTGTTTTTGCCCCCATTTATCATGAGCTGAACTCAAAAATCTACTTTTTCTATGTACACAAAAGGCCTATTTCTCTCAAATGTTGTTCACAAATCTGTCTAAATCTGTATTAGTCAGCACTTCTCCTTTGCCGAGATAATCCATCCACCTCACAGGTGTGGCATATCAAGATGCTGATTAGACAGCATGATTATTGCACAGGTGTGCCTTAGGCTGGCCACAATAATGTTGCAAGTTTTGAGGGAGCGTCACTGACAAATCCCACGCAGTGGGAGCTGGCCGTGGTGCTGTGGATTCAGCACCACGGCCAGCTCAGCAGCCTAAGGAATCACAAACAATTCAGTAGGCTGCGGAGCTGGTTGTGGTGCTGAATCCACCTGTTGTGGCTTTCATCAATGTGTGGGAGTGACTTATAGCTTAAGTATACCATTTATCAGTCACCTCAGCATCAATCCTATTGTTCCTCATCAATCAATCAATCAAATTTATTTTATACAGCCCTATTTACAACAGCAGTTGTCACAAAGTGCTTTGAAAAACAAGCATCACAAGTGATGCACAGTGGCTAGGAAAACTCCCTAGAAGGTGGGACATAGGAAGAAACCTAGAGAGAAGCCAGACTCAAGGGGGTGGCCAGTCCTTTTCTGGCTGTAACGGGTGGGGGATCACCAAGTAATGTGGGCACCAGCACAGCAGGGTGAGCACAGGACGTGGACAGGAAGGAGTCATCAGGGGACATGGTCCTGAAGCATGTTCCAAAGTTTTGGGTCCTCCTAGGTTGAACATGACATCAGAAACATTAGAGTGGGCATACCTTGGGTCTATTACCTCGGTACAACTCTGACCCCAAAATAAATATATAAACCTCTCTCGTCCCAGTCACAAATTAATGAGATTTATGTGGGGACTGAAAATGAACGGAAAAACCCTAGTCCCCTGGCAAATAAATGTGGATTGGCAGATCATTCCACAAAATTGCACCTCTTTATGAGAAAGCCCTTGCTCCAGTTGTTTGTTTTCAAATTCTAGGAACATTAAGTGCTTGAAGGTATGTATGCCAGCACCAAATAAGACAGATAATAAGTAGTGCTTTGTTGGTTAACAGTAAAACTTTGAAATCAGACCTAGCCTTAATGGGCAGCCAGTGGAGAGAGGCTAGCATTGGGAAAATATGTTCAAATTTGACTATTAAGTATAACATTTAATTTTTTTTTTTTTTAAATTTAACCTTTATTTAACCAGGTAAGTTGACTAAGAACAATTTCTTATTTACAGCAACGACCTGGGAGCAATTAGGGTAAAGTGTCTTGCCCAAGGACACAACGACATTTGGCTCAGTCGGGAATCGAACTGGCAACCTTCTGACTACAAGTCTGACTCCCTACCCACTGAGCCATCTGCCCCCATTTATCTGCCCCCATTTTAACATTTATCTGTCACCTCAGCATCTACTGTCCTTCCCATCTGACTCTTTTCCTGACTCTTCCAGGACATTCCCTCAGCTGTATTGTTTTGCAATTCAATAAAAAATAATATTCCGAGTGAAAATACAAGTGAAATTTAAGTGCAAGCTTCAGTCGTTACTTAAATAAGACAAAAAAACATCTGTAAAGCCTGACATGGACTTCAGGAGAAATATGTTTCTTCATACAGTACAGTAGTGGAATGAATTTGGGAAGTTTGACCAGAGTTTGAAATTTTGAGAAGGATATGAAGATTAAAGACATGCACTAACTGTCACATCGATATTGCCGGCATAATAATGTTTGTATTGCCAATTATAGGGGCACTTAAAGGTACACTCCTGCCATCAAACACCTCAAAATCGTTTTTCAGGTCATATTTCTGACACCCTAGTCAAAAATATAACACATTTTCAATGCTTTTTGAAGTTCCCAAACTGGCCACTGTAAGATTGTTATTTTGTATCCCTTATATGTCACTGAGTTACTCTTTGAAACTACAGCAGACAGGGCTCAGTTGTATTCCTATCTATTCGTGATTGGATACTAAAAGTGTGTACTTTGTGCAGGAATACTACACATTTCATTCTTCTGTAAATAGTTACATAGTTATGTAGAGTTAGAGCGTTTTTTTCAGAGCGTTTGTTTTTCAATAATTATAGGTTATAGTAATTCATGAGTAGCTAACTGGCTAAGCAGTTCGTTTTCTGGGGTTCTCCATTGACCAATCGGCCTGCCTGGATGTAGCAATTAGCTCCAATGTAGCTAGTTGTGATTGTGTAAATGCTCGGAGGAATGGACGTAAAATGAATAAAAATGCCTCACAGGATACTGCGAACTCTGTTCTATTTGGAGCCAGGTGGCTTGTATACTTTTTGGTGGAATTGTTTGGAAATAATTACCGAAATACAAGTTATAGGAATTTGTGAGTAGCTAAGTAGTTTGTTTTCTGGGGTTCTCAGTCAACCAATCAGTCTGCCTGGATGTAGCAATTAGCTTCAATGTAGCTAGTTGTGATTGTGTAAATGGACGTAAAATGAAAACTGATCTTTGGCAGATTCCTGCTAAATCTCTACCTAATGAAGTGATGTAGGGCTTATAACTCTGGGACAATATTGTGACCCTGTACTGTTTCAAATTGCAGTGTATCAATTCTAGCTAGTAGCCAAGGAGCTTTTGCTGAATGCGACTGCACCAAAGTTATTCGGAGCACAACTTCACATTGAATTCTGGATCTTGTGGAATTTCAAGGAAAATCTGATACAGAAGCCTACAAAATGTTCTTTCGGTTGTTTTCAGAAAAAAAACAGGGAAAGCACTGTACATGACACATATCACTCTAGAGTAACAATTTCAAATACTATGTTAAATATTGGTATTTACTCTTGAATTGTCCTTTAATTTGTGAGCATATGGGCTGAAGCAATTTGACTTTTTAGAGTGTGCTCTACATTTTTTAAGATAAATGTAATTTTTATTTGAACAGTTTGTACATACTATCTACATACTGTATTATAGGCATCTCTTTACATGTGAGGAAGTGGACAAAGATTTGGGGGAATAGTGTAGTGCAGCCATATAATTTGCCTGGTACCAGGAGGTGTATTGATGCAGATTGCATTGTCTTGTTAGTCTTTGTGAGGCAGATGGCCGGTTGCTGAGGTCGACCACACAGGGAATGAAACTCTTCCATAGGCAGACTTTTCTGGACCTGATTAACCTGTATTACCCTTCTGCTATGTCTGCCAGATAATCATTTTTGTAACAGTGGTTGACTAGGGTGGGAGGGCCCAGCAGTGACCTTGTATGCTTTTTAACAGTATTGTGATATAGTGCTTTAATGGAGGGGGTGTGACAGTCAATGTCCCTTGCTGTAGACCGTATAATGTGTTGCAGTTTACCTCTGCAGTGGTCAGACTCAGACACAAACAAGACTCTGATATAAGATTTTAACATGGACTCTACTATTGATGTATAGAGCCAGTATGTTTGGCTGAAAGTCATACTTTTTCTTTTCTTCAGAAATTAGTATCTAAAAAAAATAGCATGAGGGTCATGATTTTTACATTATCATCTGTTGAAGTGTTTTGTATTTTTTAAATCTAGTGCATGCCATTTTGTAAACAAGGAAATTGTTTCATATTTGTTTTAGTATATTACAATTAGTTGGTTATTATATCATGAACTGTGCATTACCCTGCCTCTAATACCCTTTTTGCCAGGATTGGCCATTCAGTTGTTCCTTCCAACCCTTTTTTGTTTAGTAAGACTTGAGACCAAAGTGCGTTGTCTATGTGGATCACATGTTTTTAAATATATTGGACTAGAACGACATGGATGTCATTGATCTGATTGGTCTGGAAGCTCTTTGTTGTTGTTTTTCTTCTTCATTATGGGGAGTATTCTTTGGTCTTCCAGCGTAGAGCGTCCTCTTGTTCTAGCAGGTCATTTGCCATTTCTGAGCCATGCTCTGCTTCCCTCTTCCTAACCAAACAGTTGATGTTTATATGCCTAATGATTTGGCTATGTCTCTGATTGATGGCAAGCTTAACGTTCATTGACAGTCGTTTGGTACATTGGTGTTTCCAGTCACAAGCAGCCAACTCCAAATGCAAAGCAGATTCAATACTTAACATTTGCGGTTATTTCTGAATAGGTCATCCGATATGGATGAAAATTGCTCAAATGAAAGCCAACATTCTGTATGACTGTATGTTAACCCCATTGTTGTTGTATCATTTACAATCCAATGCTAGTTTAATCCACACAATTATTTTGGGGGATCCTAATTTAGGTTTGGTTGGATCCTGGACTGAGCAAAACCAACCCTCCGTGCCCAGCTGTCTTCTTCAGTGGCTGTGCACCTTTATTGCTTTTACCACAGGGAAGCAAGTTTAAAACTTACTCTTAGTTATAATGAAGCCCTGGCAAATGGCAAAAGGCCAACTGTGAAGCTGTGGACAGGGAATCGAAATAAACAGCACAGTGAAAAATATACACTTGGCAACAGCCCAGACGGAGAGGAAAACCACATCAAGACACAAGCGACACCACCTCACTACATGAAGGAACATCCACGATAACAGCACAACATGTCACAGGCAAGGAATAAAGTAAGCAGACAGAAAAACATCACACAAATAAGACGGAAAAGCATTGCAGACCACAATACAAGCAAAAGTTAGGTTATTTGTTTGCATGGCAGCTTCCATAGTCAGAATGTTTAAGAGACCCTGGTAGATGGGACAAATGAGATGAGTCAAAGCCAAACAGCTTAGGGGACTTTTGAAGATGATTCCATTTGCTGGCTACAGCGAGTTAAAAATGCTTCAACCAATGGACTGCAGAGAGACAATTATATTGTGCTTAGTATAGCCTACAGAATAGGATGGTCTAGACTCTATGGTGTCAGATGCTGATTGCAGCCACACAAGCATAAAAAACAGTTTGCACACCTGACACTGTAGATATCAAATGCTTCTTAACACCTTGGATGTACACAACAAGATAGAAACTAGCCTTCAACAGTTAAAATATTCTCCCAATTAAACTAAAGTGTCTTCATTCCAAGCACTGGGAACTTCTGCAGAGTGAACAAACAGAATGTGAAGACTCTGAGATGGAATCTAGACCTTTTGACTTAGCTGTAGACCATTTGACTTAGCTGTAGACCATTTGACTTAGCTGTAGACCATTTGACTTAGCTGTAGACCATTTGACTTAGCTGTAGACCATTTGACTTAGCTGTAGACCTTTTGACTTAGCTGTAGACCATTTGACTTAGCTGTAGACCATTTGACTTAGCTGTAGACCATTTGACTTAGCTGTAGACCATTTGACTTAGCTGTAGACCATTTGACTTAGCTGTAGACCTTTTGACGTAGCTGGATTTGTATGGTCCAGTTGAAGGACCAAATTTTGTCAGTCTGATTCAGTGACTGCCTGTAAGGAGAAAGAATATAGTGGAGTTTAGGTGAGAGGTCTGGAAGATGAGAAAGATGCAGTTGAGCAAGCGGGTGTAGGCGAGTCACACAAGAAATCCTGACTTAAGGGGTGACAATTATAGAGCTCAGCCATGCACTGCTTGTCAGAAACATCTGCATCATCAAAGTTAAAAGACAGGGGGCAGCCATGAGCAGGCCATTTACTGTTTTTCAGAACTTTTTCTTTTTTGACACAAGTGAGGTGTACTTCTATTTGCCCTGTTAAATAGCCATGTACTATTGCTTCCCACGTGGCTAAACAACAACCAGTCAGCCTGAGTATGTGTTCCAACAACAAGTGGTGTTAGTGAGGTGGAGCTCTTCTTCCAGATCACCAGGGGAGTAACCCCTTTATTATCTCTTTTAATTCCATTCATGGGGGTGTGTTTGTTAAAAATACAGTGAAAAAGTCTGAGAATATTGAAGCATCTTCGACGGGATTCCATGACAATTTACAAACGTAGATGCCTTGACTTGCCCTTATACTCTAGTTTAACCTTCAGCTCAGGGCTTGTTGTTAAACTGGGCTGCCATTACAGATGCAGGCTGTAAAACAGTGATCACAGAGGTGATTAGAGAAATGACCAGGCAGATTGGATCAGATAATGATTCTGATGATTGGGCTTGTGCTTTCTAAGGAAAGTGCTGTCTAGTGTCATCATTCTAGCATTATTCAATAAAAACTAGTAATAATAATAATGTAGTCTATGGCAATTAGTTGGCACATTTATCCTAAGTGACTGAGAAAACATAGGGTTCATAGCAATTAAAATTAAACTTACTAACCTAACAACCTGCTCTGCCTACTGAGCTACAAAGTATCACATCAAATCTAAAGGAAGTGCTCAAATTCAACGATGACTATTTTAATATTCATCATCGTAAGCACAGTCGCTGTCAACGTACATAATGACTCAGCATAACGCCAAGCAATGGAAGACCTTATGTACTCTGCAGGCTGTCGTCTGATGGTGAATCTTTAAGCACCCACTACTTTAGCGCAAATGTTTCATGCTGCAGTAATCCCTCCATTCTAATCAAATGTGAAGTGAAATGGAGAGGTGAAGGCCAACACAAAGAAATGGGCAACAGTTCTGTAATTGATATTGTTCTGCTGCAATGTCATCCCATCATGAGAACGTATGTAAGCCAGCCCTACTTTATTAGGATCTTAAATAGACAGAGCCTTGCTAATCACTGGCATGGGTTTTGGAATCTTCACTAGTAATCTTTGAAAATGTGGGGAAATAAAAAGAACTAAAATTGACATGGCTTTTAGTACGGCAAATTATAATGTTAACGCTGCTTGCACTTAAAAAAGCGTTTCCACCCGGGAGACAGCTAAGTAATCATTTAGACAGCTCATGCTTTGTTCCTCTGACCAATGGCTGAAATATGATTAGGCCTGCTCTAATTGAAAATGAAAGACAAAGGAAAGCAGCAGACATTTTAATGTTGACGTGTAAAAGTACTTTTTACAGATTGATGCAAATTGCATCAGCATTTGGACATATGTCAAACTACCAAGAGGTTTCTTTACTAAAGATAATTGTGAGACTAACAAGGCAAACTGAATAACTTGATGGTTTCAGAGACCATGTGAACGCATGAGTAGCAGATGTGATAGCTGCACATAGATGTTATGCAACAATTTGACCTTGAGGCCCAAATGATCACCCCCCTCATCAAACCATGACTCGGTTCTGAACTTCTGGTCATGTGGGATCAAATTCTGGGTCAAATGTATACAGACGGATACATTCGCACATTCACAAAGTATTTGTAAAGAAAGGTGGAGAAAGAGGTGTTTTTCCTCACATTGACAATCAATTTATTCATTACAACCAACAATTGTGTATAAACAGCCTTGTTTGAAGTACTGTTCATGCATTTACACAGGCCTAAAATAATATCCTGTTTGAAAAAGTAGTCCATAATGTTGACTGGATGAAAACAGCTGCCATAATTTATATTATTGGCATTAAAAGAGTATCTTGATGTATCAGGAAATATTATCTTCTCATTATATTTTCTCATCAATAAATTTTGTTTTATCATTTAGCAGACAACTTTACCCACACAACTTACAGTAAGTACAGGAACAACAACTTAGAGTGTCTTGCTTAAGGACACAACCACATTTGGTAAAGCCAGGAATCAAACCTGGAACCTTCCAACCACATGTCTAGTTACCTAACCACTGAACCATCTGACAACCTTTTTATATGTTTTAACATTCACAGTATTTTATAAAATATATAATAGTATACATAAAATGTATACATACAGTACAGTATATACCATAGCATATCCAAAATACACAATACCCTGCTTTACCCTGCTTTAAGCTGTTGTTATTTTTCATCTGATTTTATTGCTAGGTTAAGTTACCTAAGGGGGAAAAATCCATGGACTGTAGTCATGACTACAGTCTTGATCTAGCCTCCGTTCTAGACTTGGGGACTTTGAAGAGACCTCTAGTATTAGAGATTGTTCCTGTATCCTAGCATGCTTTGCTTTTTTCATGTTTATTATGACTGTTTAGAAACAGGCCCCTGCCTATATGTAATGTTATTATTGTTAATGTCCAGGTTTCCCGCTCCCATAATCACTTGACAATATAACGTTTTAGTTGACCTATCAATCACTTTCATTCATTAGTTACAGCTGCAACCACTTGTTAATAATCTGTGTATTTAAGTCCAGTCTTGAATGTAACTGTCGCTCATTAAAATGTGTTCTGTAGTCTGTATGTGTTTGTGTATTCTCCAGTAGTACTTATATCCTGTTTTGCCTCATGAGGCATTTTTATTTATTATGTGCTTTTTGAGATTAAAATAGTTTTTTCTTTCGGAGTAAACCTTTGTTTCTATTTCATAATTTCAGCATTATGTACCAGTATTACTATGACAGAATGAGCGACCAAGTAACGAGACAGGAGTGCAGTAGCCCGGCACAAAGTGACAAGCCTACTATAATCCGGTAGGAGAAGATGCTGAATACGAAGACTGGGACATCCTAATTTGTGACTCCCTCAACAGTATCCGGGAGCCAAAGTGCTAACCCCACTATCCCACCAACATCGGTGTAGGTGAAGAGGGGTATATTCCCTTTGGCTTTCCCTACTGGGTTTTGGGTAGGCCAGTGGGGGTCTCCACCTCCTCCTTGCGCCCATGGGTCTGGTCCCTTGGATGAGGTGCAGCTTGCTGGTCCTCCGGCACAGGCTCCTCAGCTCAAACGTGATGGAGGGCTCTACACGCTCAGGCCCGGAGAAATCCTTAGATGGCACAGGGGAGAGGAGCAAAGCTGAGATTTCTGGCATGCCAAAGGGGATGTGTTGGGAGGACTCTGGTCATTCTGGACCAGGCAGAGGAGGGTCCTGGGTTGCGGCACAGGCAGTAAGGGAGACTCAAATTGGCTAGAGCAACCAGTGGCTAGAGTGTAGTTGGGGCTTTAGTTTTTTCCACATTCATGTAGATTTATCCCTACACCAGACCACCATTTGGTCCACCTCTAATATGTAAGCTGACTTGTCATTCTGAGAGATGAGTCCCACCACAACAATATCATCTGCGAACTTGACAATATGGTTACTCGGATGTCTAGCGGAGCAATCATATGTTAGCAGTGTGTACAGCAATGGGATCAGGACACATTCCTGTGGCGATCCAGTACTGAGAACGATGGTGGAAGAAGTAATGTTATGGATCCTTACAGAATGTCTTCTATTTGTTAAAAAGTCCAGTACCCAGTTGCACAGCGAATAACTAATTCCAGTTTATGTATTAATATCTGTGGAATAATTGTATTAAAAGCAGAACTAAAATCCATAAGCAGTCTTGCATAGGTGTCTTTGCTGTCAAGGTGAGTAAGGGCCAGATGTACAACAGATGAGACAGCATCTGCAGTTGACCTGTTCTTTCTTAATGCGTACAGATTCTGGTCAGTGCTGGCATCAATTTTCTCAGTGATTTAAGTCATGACCAGCCGCTCAAAGCACTTCATCACTATCGGGGGGGAGTGCTACCGGGTGATTGTCATTCAAGCATGACACTGTAGTAGTCTTAAGCACAGGAGTGATGGTAACAGATTTGAAGCATGACGCTTCAACTGCTTTAAAGAGTGAGATGTTAAAAATGTCAGTCAGTACCTCTGAGAGCTGATGTGCAAAGTCTTTCAGGACCCTGCCTAGGACATTATCTGGGCCTGCAGCTTTCCTTGGCTTGACTTTCTGCAGGACCCTCCTAACTTCTTCTGTGGTTACACTGGGTGGCTGCTCACCAGGTGGTACAGTGAGTCTAGTGCTAGGAGTGGTGTTAGAGTCCTCGAAGCAAGCATGACAGGTGTTGAGACCATCAGGAAGAGACGGTTCTCTGGGGCATTCAGTGGCCCTCATTTATCAAATGTGCGTACGACCTAAAACAGGCGCAGGTCAGGGGTACACAGATTCCTACGCAAAGCAAGGCATTTATCAATATGAACGTGATTGTAGGCTGCGATAAAATCTCACGTCTGATCTGACCTCGTGTATGCAAATTCTCCAGTGTGACTAGCGGTGTTCATGTTATAACCACCCGGTTCATTGATTTGTTTTACCAGCGATCATTGATGACTGTGTGTGCATCGCAACTACCCCATATTGCAAGTTACATTTCAGAATTACAAATTAATTGTATACAGCACATTGCTATTAAGTGGTGTATTTTTTCCCTTTCACTTCGAGATGCCCTAGGACATGAAGGCTTAATAAGGCACACAACAATTTCAGTAAAAATATTAGAAAAATGCATATATATGGTTAATCGATTTGTTATGTGATTGGTCAAATGTTCATTCAGTTGCCTATTTAAACAAGTGCTTTAGCAGTCCTGAAGTCGAAGCGATGGCAGATCTGGCTCTGTTAGAGGACCTTAATGCACGTTCTCTACGTTGGGGAATTTGGGCACCAGAAACTTTCAGCGAGAGATCGGGGACAGGAATGTTATATCACAGCCAACCATTAGTCGAAGTATGCCAGCAGTTTTGGCGGCTATCAAGTCCCTTTCTGCTGTATATTCAATTCCCAAATGATGATGCTCAGCAAGCTGTGATTAAAAGAAAAATTTTATGAGATTGCTGGGTTTCCAAATGTGATTGGGTTGATTGATTGTACTGCGTTTGTAGCCACCATCCATGAATGATTACGCATTTAATTAATCGCAAAAACTTTAATTCAATCAACATTAAGATCATGTGATCAAACAGCATATTTTTTCTGAATATGGTAGCCTGGTGACCTGGGCACTGCATGGCTGGAGTCATCTCCTTGGTGAGTTACGCCCTTGTACAATTATTAAAATAGTTCTACATAGTTCTTTGGTGAAACAGTTTGATGTGATTCCTCTAGGTGACAAAGGTTATGCCCTGATTGAATGCCTTATAACACTGCTTGCAAATCCCCAAACGAGCAGGAGCTCAGGTTCAACAATGTGCATACACGCACACGAACCACAGTGGAGAGATGTATAGGTTTGCTCAAGGGCAGGTCGCTCTGTCTTGGGTTAGCGGGGTGGGACTCTGCTATACACCCCAGAGCAGGCCTGCAACATAATTATGGCATACAGGGTTTCCCAGAATTTTGCACTGGAGAACGGGGTGCCATTCAATAGCTACCATTGGGGGCTCTATGAAGGAGACAGGATCTAATTCTGTGCTTCTAATATAGTACGTGTTATCTTTGGGTAAGAATGCTACTTAAACAAATACAACGTGGAATATTTAGTGAAAATAAATAAATTATTTGAAATGCACTTCATGTTCTCGTTTATCGCTTTTAATGACTGTAGCAGTAAACTCAGTCAACACTGCATTTTCCTTGATCCATTGATGTCTGATTTTAAGCTTCCGAATAAAACCAAGCAGTTGGCCTGCACCTCAGACCTGAGCGTTTCTTTTTCTATCTCAGAGAAATTCAATTTATTTGCCGGATGTCACTTATCCATGTCGTAAATTCTAAGGGCGAGGCCTCTAAACCATGTATATATGTGGGTGTGATATTTAAATTAAAAATTGATTTCAACCATCTGATTTCTTAACACCCGTTCATTCATACGCTGGAACTGGAGTGATACGAACGTTTTGTAAATCACACGTGAGCCCCGTCATAAGATGATTTCTGAGATCTACGCTGGTTTCTACAAACGTTTGGTAAATGAGGACCAGTGTCTCTTATTTTGTAATCAGGGATGCTCTTAATGCCAGCTCACATTCTCTGGGGGTCATTTGTAGAAAAGTGACCCTGTATCGTAACAGCATAATCAGCCTTAGCTCTTTTAATGCCAGCACTCAAGTTTCTTCTTGCCTCTCTAAGCGCCTCAGTGTCTCCATTCCTGAATGCTAAATCTGGTGCTCTCAAAAGAGATCTGACCTCAGCAGTCAGCCAGGGCTTTGGGTTAGGGTGGATAGTTATTGTTCTGGTGGTAGTAACATCATCCACACACTTACTGATGTAAGGTGAGGGAGGATGCATTCTCCTCCAGGTCCACCTCTCCACCATTTGTTGCTGCCTCCCTGAAGACCTGCCAGTCAGTATACTCGCAGCAGTGTTTTAACAAAGCGGCAGCATTACTGGGCCACACTGTGATTGACTTTTGTGTTGGTTTCATTGTCTTCACAACAGGGCTGTAGGAGGGAACAAGCATAACAGAGATGTGCTCAGAACGTCCAAGGTTGAGAAAAGTGACCGCTCTGTAGGATCCATGTCTAATTGTGCACAGACGATCAAGGGTATTATTCCCCCGGGTCACAATAGTGACACGTTGGTAAAATCTTGGTGTAATGTCCGTCAGATTGACATGGTTAAAATCTACAGCAATCACATAAAATGCAACCGAGTGCTTGTTTTGGAGAGAACATATGTTTTCATGTAGTTCTCCTAGCACCTCACAAGCTTTTGCGGTCAGGGGGACGTGAACAACTACAATGATTAGTGCTGTAAGCTCTCGTGGTAGATAGTATGGCCGTCATTTGATGGTCATATATTTGACAGCTTAAGAGCAATGGATGCTAATAATGGAACATTTAGTGCACCAACCTTTGTTGATATACACGCATAGTCCAACTCCCTGAGTCTTCCCCGACTACTGACTCCGGTCGGCCCAGTGGATTAGCATACCGCTAATCTGGAGCGCTGAATCTGGTATTTTGTCATTAAGCCATGTTTCCATCAGCAAAAGCACACAGCAATTCCTCATCTCCTTCTACACATTAATTTGCAGCCTTAGTAAATCCATTTTGTTATCCAACGCCCGGACATTGGCTAGAATAAGAGACGGAATCACCAGTCTGTTGTTGTTAGCCTTTAGCTTAGCCACCTGGCCGGCTCGCTTGCCCCTCTTCTGCTTCCTAGCACACTGCTTCCTCTTGTCTCTGAGCCGGTGTGGTACAACGCCATGCCACTGTCCTCAGAAGCTCCATCCTACCCAGCTCTGATTTCAGGTTCTGTGGTAATTTTGCTTCATACTTGCTGTTAATTTTGCAGAGTTCCAGTGGGCTGTACTGCACAAACCTCCTTTCACACGACATACAAACACTAATAGCTGAACCGGGAGTTTGAGAAGCCACTGTGCTGCTGCGCGCTGCCATGATTCCTGTAATTGTAATTGTGACATCAGTAGTAAGATATGACTGCCTTGTCCTGTTGTCTGGGACAATAAGAAAAATGTCAGACAAGGAGAATGTAGAATGCACTTGCCCAAATGGACACCCTCCTCCTTCCTTGACAGGCTAGCTTCCCTCCTGTCTCTCCTAGCTCTCGTATCCAGGGTGGTAGTCCACCAGATAGGGCTCCCCGTTCGAGGGATAGCACAGCCACTAGCTCCCAGGCTAATGTTTCTCCTAGTTCCCAGGCTAGCGCCTTTCCTAGCTCCTAGGCTAGTATATCTCCTAGCTCCCAGGCTAGTGTAGCTCCTAGCTCCCAAGCTAGCTTCCCTCCTGTTTCTCCTAGCTCTTGTATCCAGGGTGGTAGTCCACCAGATAGGGCTCCCCGTTCGAGGGTTAGCACACCCACTAGCTCCTAGGCTAGCGCTTTTCCTAGCTCCCAGGCTAGCGCCTTTCCTAGATCCCAGGCTAGTGTATCTCCTAGCTCTCAGGCTAGCACTTTTCCTAGCTCTCAGGCTAGCGTCTTTCCTAGCTCCTAGGCTAGTGTTTC
>JACXGM010016892.1:0-20123 GCA_016801145.1 Umbra pygmaea
AGGAGAAGACTGATCAGATATGCAGCCAAGAGGCCCATGATCACTCTTGGTGAACTGCAGAGATCTACAGCTGAGGTGGGCGAGTCTGTCCATACGACAACAATCAGTTGTATACTGCACAAATCTGGCCTTTATGGAAGAGTGGCAAGAAGAAAGCCATTTCTGAAAGATATCCATAAAAAGTGTCATTTAAAGTTTGCCACAAGCCACCTGGGAGACACACCAAACATGTGGAAGAAGGTGCTCTGGTCAGATGAAACCAAAATCGAACTTTTTGGCAACAATGCAATACGTTATGTTTGGCGTAAAAGCAACACAGCTCATCACCCTGAACACACCCTCCCCACTGTCAAACATGGTGTTGGCAGCATCATGGTTTGGGCCTGGTTCTCTTCAGCAGGGACAGGGAAGATGGCTAAAATTGATGGGAAGATGGATGGAGCCAAATACAGGACCATTCTGGAAGAAAACCTGATGGAGTCTGCAAAAGACCTGAGACTGAGACGGAGATTTGTCTTCCAACAAGACAATGATCCAAAACGTAAAGCAAAATCTACAATGGAATGGTTCACAAATAAACATATCCAGGTGTTAGAATTGCTAAGTCAAAGTCCAGACCTGAATCCAATCAATAATCTGTGGAAAGAACTGAAAACTGCTGTTTACAAACGCTCTCCATCCAACCTCACTGAGCTCAAGCTTTTTTTTCAAGGAGGAATGGGCAAAAATGTCAGTCTCTCGATGTGCAAAACTGATAAAGACACACTCCAAGCGACTTACAGCTGTAATTGCAGCAAAAGGTGGTGCTACAAAGTATTAACTTAATTTTGCTCGCCCAATTTTTCAGTTTTTTATTTGTTATTAAAAAGTTTGAAATATCCAATAATCATGATTGTGTCCCACTTGTTGTTGATTCTTCACAAAAAAGCCTAAAATGTGGCAAAAGGTCGAAAAGTTCAAGGGGGCGGAATACTTTCGCAAGGCACTGTAGGTCCTCAAGATAATTTATTTTCACATTTCCAGAAAATTATTATTTAATAATAGACTCAACAGTTCCGAATCCTCCTTTGAGAGAGCTGAGGTTCCAGAGGTAAATTACCCATTCATTTCTCCCATAGACGTCTGGAAAAATCACTATATAAGGAGTTTTAGACCATGCTTTGGGCTAACCAGTTATGACGTGACTCATAGGCATACAACATATAATTTCGAGTGAAAAAAAGAACAGAAAAATGTCAAAATGTCTTTTTTTGGTTTTTCTGTTTGTTTTGACAGTCAAATGTGCGCCTTTTTATGTGGGAGAGTCGTGCAGAACGAGTAACTATGGCTAGCTGGTTCGGTAGTTGACTGACAGTTGCAAAGCATGCCAAAACACCTGTTTAGCGGTGAGTGAATATTCATTCAAGGTTTTCAGAAATTTATCAGAACCTTTATTTATGCATTGCTTGAAAGTTCAGATACTTTAGTTTGCTGGCCCAATATAATCAAACGGCATTGAAGATTTAGCCTTATAAACATAAATATGGAAAAGCGTTACAGCGTGACGGGCAAGCAAATAAACAGACAATTAGTCTAGTCATAGACACCTGGCAATGTTAATCTGGGATGAGTGCGACAATAAGTTTCCACTACAGATAGCAGTATTAGGAATTAGCAATATTAAGTTCACAGTAGCTAACACAAACAACTAGTTTTATTAAAGTTCAAACGGCCAGTATAAACACTCAATTACCGTATCTACGTTCTTTTATTAAAATGGAATGCACCAAGAACAACAGGTTCTAATGTATCCAAGAAATACGTCTTTTCTATTTTCATAAAGCCTGAATTTGAAAAAAGATAAAACCCCAAAACTGGAAGCTCTAGATATAACTGTGTTGTGTCTGCACATTTTGTCTAAATCACTGACATTTTGTCTAAAAATGAATGAATGGTGTTTCATTTCATTCGACCACACTTTCAGAAATGACGCTTCACTTTAGACTGACTGTATCTTCCTCTGCTCTGATTGACCTGCCCCCTTTCACACTCTTCCCCAAAGCAGTCAATATCCCTAAATATTTAAGTCCTCTGTAGTTAATTAGATTTTTAATTGACTATCTGTAAACAAATAGCCCCACCCCCACTTCACACACACATGCAAATGAATGCCCACTTGAACACCGGGTAGATTTAGCTACATAGTCCTCAGGGTCAGAGTTCAATGCAGGCCTGTCGGGGTCAAGCTTGTTGTCGGCTCATTAATCAGTGGACATTGGATGGAGTATTGACAATATGGAAGGACAGGAAGTGACAATGGTTTGACATGTACTGTAACTTTCCTATCCAGCCACATAACAACAGAGATGTTATCACAAGATGGCTAGGAATAATGGGAGGATAATGGGAGAGATCAAGCTCACTTTGCACATAATGGGGTTTGACAAAGTGAAAATTAACCCAATTCTCTCTCACACATACACACACACACACATACACACACACACACACATCTTTACCATGCTGCTAGCTTATGTTGTAGATGCCTGGTGATTAGGCTTTGTGTCTGACAATATCTACACCTCTCTCTGTCTCAACTAGATATGCCCACACATGCATGCTCGTGCACACACACGTGCACACACTCTCTAAACAAGCCTTCACTCTCATTCTCACCCAGACACATTGTGGTGCCCCCCAACACACACACCTCTCCCCCACGTCCCTGCTCCACCTGCCTCATGCTCCCACTTCATGGCATAAACATCCCTCCATCCGCACCCCCACCTCTCCCTTCTTCTCCAGTGACTCCACTTGCTTCAATGGACTTTCATGACAACTCATTCCGTAACGGTCCCTTTTCTGTCGGCCCTCCCCTCCCCTCTGTGTCTTTCTCCCTCTCTCGCTCCCCAGGTGAAATATTGATGGTTTTTTTATGAATAGCTATGAAAAATTCATTCAAATTCCCGAAAATGAAAAAGCGTAAACATTCCTGCATCTGCCAGTGCCTTCTGCATTCATTATCCTTCACCACCACCACCAGTGCCCCCACCCCCCACTACACCCTGCACCTCACCCCCATGTCTACCTGTAAAACAGACGTGCCGCTCTGCCTCTTTTTCCGCCACTTGGCCTAATTGCTTAATTTGACCTGCTATCTCATCAATTAAAAGTCTGTCAGAAAGAGAGAGACAAATGGAAGGTGGGGGTTGAGAGGCAGGTCGATGGACTGATCGATGACAGCATGGATCAATAAGTGAATAGAGGGGGGAAAGGAAATGAGAGAGGGAAGGAAAAAGATGAGTACAAATTGAACAGGCTTGTCGTGACTAACAGCTACAGCATCAACGAGCCCCTCACTCTCTCCCTGTAGCTCACGCTCTTTCCTTCTCACTCACCCTCACTATTCTCGCTCTCAGTGATTATGACAGACGAGTTAGGAGGTGGTCCCATCATTAGGAAAACAACAAAACAATGTGGACTAACATCCAATACTGCATTGGCATTTCCTCCCACCAGCAAATGTTTTTTTTTTACATCACCTTTAAGTTCATTGAAGACACGTTCTCTTTTATAAATCCATGCAGAAAGGCAGCCTGGTGTAAAAACCGAAATGACAAAACATGTCATTTTTTTCAGGCTCCATGCAAAAACGTACAAAGCAACAAAATGCTTCTAAAATCTGTCACAGGGTGAATATCCAGATTGTCAGTGGTTACTGAAATGGAGGATTGAGTAATTGGTTGAGGTTTAAATCCTATTGGAGTTTAGTATTGTCAGTAGCAGCAGTGTTGCAATGTTTTGTAATCAAACATGGAGCCAAATGTGAATATAGACATGGAGAAACGTACTGCAACATATCTTAGGATCGTGTAAATTTGGATAAACAAGGGGATTTCTCTAATTTTAATGGATTGAGAAGAAAAAACAGTCATAGAAGCAACAGTAAATGTCAGGTGGCCTAGCAGTTTGTGTATCTGACCACTTGCTGAAAGCGACAAAGTGACTGAAATCTGCTTTTCTGTTGAGCAAGGCAGTTAATGCTAATTTATCATTGTTACAACCCCCTGCACTGTTCCAGTTTGGAGAGGTTTGATATGGAAGCCAAATCCCAGTTGGATTTGTGTAACAAACTGACACATTCATTTTAGCAGTGGTGGGAGTAGCAAGTTCCAACAGCAAACATGGTAAATGAAAGGTTCAGCTTTGAGAGCAGAATTCCAAGAGCGTGGAGGTAGACATTGTCAAAGAAAGAAAAAATGCAGGATTTGACATGGGAGATAGTGGAGGGGCGGGTAAATCGAAAAGGTTGTGTGATTAGCTTTGGTTGGATTTGACATGCAGTTTGGGGTCATAGTGTCCTGACTGGAGTGGATTTTGGCATCAAAGGAGAGGGTTGGAGCAGAGGTGTAACCAATAGTATCCTCATCATTTAATAACTTGTTGGGACTCTTTTGTATGTCTGATGTTTTCATGGTTTTGGAAGAGGATGGAGTGGTCATTGGTATAGAATGCTTTCAAAAGGTCAATAGACAGCGCAGCAACAGTGTGTTTTAGGAGGAATAAATGCAGTACAACTAAGGACTGACAGTAAGATCAAAACAAAACCCAGCTTGAGACAGAAAAGTGGGGGTGAAGGGGAGAGAGAGAGATATGTAGAGGGGAAAAATAGAGAGTGCTTAAACACTGTCTGTAGATTTACTTCACATGTGTCTCAATGCGTGTGATTTATTGCGGTGAGAAATACATCTCCCGATCCATAAAAGGAGGATTTCAATCAATGTGTCGTAGAGATGCTGTAAATCAGTGAGCGCCTCCCACATATTCATTCATTCACTCACACACACACAGCCACACAAACTCACACAGACACCCTAGCAGAGACACAACCATACATGTACAGAGACCCACATTCACATTACAAACAATCATGCAAAATCAAGCCAACAGTGAACGTTCTGAGCCAGGGCATGGTCACACAATCTCCAGACATTCCAGGGACTTCCTAAACACTTGATTGGACTGGAAGTTTCATACATGCACATAAGACATATATAGAATTGTTTCTCCACAAACTGTACATACCGTACTTCTACGGTGAGAGATAGGGGAAAAAAGAGAAAAAGACAGGAGAAGAAAGAGAGGAAAAAAAGAGGACAGAAAGATAGAGCAGTGTTAGCTTCCACCTTCTCATCTCTCTAATTAGTGCTCTCAGTAGAGTGAGACTCAGACCAATTAGGGTGTTTTATCAAAGAGGGTCTGGAGCACCCTGACTTCCTCTCTCCATCGTACCCCAGGGAATAGGACTTCATGAAAGGGCCGTTGTACACAATCACAAACACCCAAGCACACAGAGACAGACACTGAACTGTGATAATGTCATACACTGAAATGATTCCCAACTCCACTATACAGAAAACATGTATACACAAACACAGTGTGAGCCGGCTGTGCGATGCTGCAGCAACAGCTCCAAGGCAAGCCCGTGCTACTGTATTGAACAACAGTTGTAGCAAGATCCCGAGTATACATGTTCTCCCTTGGGGCCAACCTGCTGTCCTTACACTTTCCAACTCACTGTTCCAGCCTCCACTAATGGAGATGCTTCAGGTCGTAAAGAGGAATAAGGCTCTCCGAATTAGGCTATAAAAACACTCATTCAGCATTGGGGGAGGACTGAGTTACAAGGCAGAAAGATTAGCAACACATTGGACTTATTGAAGAGACTTACACAGAGGCAGGCATGGACACATACAATGTACATGGACAAATGAAGGAAGGGTAGAAGGCATTTTAACATGCGTCGCTGGGGTGATAAGTTCCACTAAACCAACCCAAAATATTGTTGCTAAATTATAGGGAATTAACAAAGAGATCAGTAGGTAGTGTTATGAGAGGTACATGTCTTCCAGAAGAGCCTTTGCACTTCTCAATAGTGAGACACATGAGTACATGTCTTGTTATTGAAATATATTTAAATTATGTAATGCACATTTCAATACTATACTTTGGGCTATGTAATGAATAATGCATTTTGTATTAACTTATGCTGGGTACACACTAAAATATTTTATAAATCTTATAAGATTTTCGAACTGTGAGAGACCACAAACATGAGGAAAAAAATCCTGGATTTAACCGTTTTGCTCTTATAGTGTGTGGTGTGCCATGATGTGTGACAAAGACAGCACACCACACACAAACAGCTTTTCAACCAGAGTCCTGACTGTGAACACGCAAAATCTCTCGAGACTTCAGAATAAGCATGACCATCTCTTCTCCTTGTCCAGTCTATTACACACGACACGTTACAAACATTTGTGCTTTTGCCACAAATCGAAAAGTTGATCCTCCATCTCTGCTGTCCAAATTAATTTAACGTTAAGGTGCACAATGACTGTGTTTGTTATGCTTCTGTCTTCTCTCAGCTTGCTTTCTGATTGGATATTATTTTGTTTCACCTCATAATTTCCAGATTATGCGCGAGTTTGTCTTCGGGGTTAGCCCCACACATCAGGATTTCATGTTGAATATCTACGATTCACGATCGGGGTGGCTCCGACTTTGTTCCGAGCAGTTTCGGTCACTCTTAACACACCTCACACCAAGGGAAAATCTGATAAAATAATCTGTAGAACAATCAAGATAATCGGGACATACCTAGGATTGTCGGAAGGGGGAAAATCACCCCAAAATCAGCCCAATAATCTTGTTGTGTACCCAGAATTATGTAAAGGACAGGTTTTACTGTGTGGAAGGCCTGGGCAAAATTGGGGGAGGTTGTTTGAAATTTTATTTTTGTCTGGGGAGGGTTGTTTTCTTTTACGAGCCAAAGGTCAGGGCAGAACAACTTTTTTAGAAGGGCTTCAAAGTTTTTTATTCAGGTTTTCTTAATTGTAATTATTCCATATTTCCCTGTTTTGTTTAATGTTAAGTCCTTATATTGGAGTGCTAATGGAGTGTTTCTTACAGGGCTGTCAGGTCTCTTTCTAGTTCAACTGTGTACGTAGGCTAGAGATTGTGTTCTACACACAAGTGTGGGAACTAGCAGAAACATATCAGTTAAGCGAGCAGTGTGATAAAAGTCTGAACATCTTGGCAAAATATGCTTTGAGGCAACTTGTTTTGACCTTCGACAATCCTGCAGCTGATGTTGAAACTAAAAATTGAGAAACAAAAAAAAGACCCAGATCCTTGGTCAACCCAACTGAAAAAAGGTTGGTTAAATAAACCATGTTTGAATAATCCAAACATCCCATAAGGCTGGGTCAAAATGACCCAGAATGTGTTCTGTCCACTATTTAACCAGCACTTGCTTACCTAATAACTCACATTGGGTTGTTTTATTCCCCAGCTTTTGTTTGAATTCAGTTTTGCCCATGTGTGCATGCTGATAACAATAGAGAGTCAGAATGAATAGTTTAAAATGGAATATAGACTAGTACTGCCCGAAGTCTCCTTCACACAGAGACACACACACACACACACGCAAATACACTGACATTCACAAAAACGATAAAGACAAATCATAAAGTAATTTTGTGATAATGGCACACAGTGATGTGATGGTGTTCAGTGATTAGATTAGAAGGCTGATTGCCTATATTGTGTGATCCCTCAGGGCTTCATACAAGACGCGGGTCAAGGGTGACACCGCAAGGGAGGAATGTCATTTAGAAGAGCCACATTAGATTGAACAGATTAGATATTCTGTAGATATACACATATAAAATCATTTGTGGGAAACGCACTGTGTGGGTGTTGAAACGGTGGAGAGGTTTGTGTTAACCTTTCACATTCTGATTCATATTGACTTTGCTATTCAACGGGCACACTTAGCGAACAAAGATAGCCTCAGTGCAAATGAAAATCGGAAATCCCTGTAGGCCCAAAAAAAGCACCCAGCCACAGTTAGTTGCTGTCCACGCAGAAGCAGTATTGCTTGGACTGAGAGTAGGTGGGAGAAATGCAGAGGAGCCTGAGAACTGACTTCCCTCAGACTTCATTAAAGTAATCGCAGCACCGATACTAACCTGGTTTGGGAGAGGAGGCTGAGGCTTGGTGGTAAACGAGATTGGAGTCTTATTAGATCATCAGCCAAAGCAATCCTCTCTCAGACTCGTCAAAACAAAGGCACACATATCGAAATACACACATGCAGAGAAAACACGCACATCAGAGGGAAATGTACGTACACAAACACACACACACACATAACATCTAGAGATACTTTCAAATAAAGGACTAAGAAGACAAAACGAGTTGGAAAATATGTTTGAGGGAAAATTACAGTTGTAAGGAAGACATGCGTGAGAGGATGCAGTTAAGAGGAATGGTAGTGAATAGAGGGAAGATTTGGGTGTTGGGGGAAGAAAGGGCGCGTTGCAGAGAAGAGTGGAGAGAGACGTGTCCTTCTTAATCAAGTTTGTCTTTGGTAATTGTGTCAGTGTCACTCTCAGTCAGTGAGCCACGACTAGGGCTAAACAACTCCACAGTGATTGGCCAAGGTCTTGTCATTACAATGACCTCTAAAGAGAAAGAGAGAGAGAAAGGAGGAAAGGAAGGAGGAAGGAGAAAGGAAGGGGGGACAATTCACTTAAAGCTCTTATTCCACATACCTCTCTGTCAATCTTAGTTTTTGTTTCTTTCATAACTTTGTTTTCTCACTGTGACACTATCGATCCCATTTTCTTATTGCTAGAGACAATAAAAGTGCAAGAGGAGTCATGACGAGTGTGTGTGAGTTCCTGCAGAATACCCTATGCTTTCGTAACCTTCCACAACTGGAGACAGATTTCTCCAGATTTGTGCTGTTTCATTGTGTTAAACTGCTTGCCCATTTAGTTGACTTCTGTTTGCATGTACAGAGAGAGGTTGATATTTGGTTAGCGGTAGCCAATAATGTCATTCTCAGCAGCTTTAACTACCACTACATTACGGAGTTCAGTGGGTTTCTACCAAATTAGCTGTTATCGGCAGATTCATTTCCCAAAATGTTGCATATTATCACACTCCCACAATATTTGTGGGGGAAAAACGATGAAAATGAGTTCCCTCTCTATCTGTAATTCTATCTACAACACTTCTGCAATTCAAAAGGTTTATCTATGTCTAAACCTCAATCTTCTATTTCCTCTCAACTGAAATTCTTAAATAAGTCTTTGACCACAACTTTGTCAGTTACACCATACTGTCCTAGTTACAATACACTGTGTTTTAGGTGTGTGCGTGCGACTGTGCATGAAAGAACATTTTATTCTCTTTTTCAAATATTCAGTAACCTCACGATAAATACCGTAAAAATGACACAATTGAAAAACACAGATTTGGTCATATTTTGGCATTCTCCGGATGTTAAGTAGATGTTCTTTCTCAGTTTCATTTCATTTAATCTTTATGCTGTGGACTTCTCAGGAAATCCCCTTCCGCAAACACACATTCTGGCACACACACCCTCCCAGCCCACTTCACTGTGGTCTAAATCAAGGGCAGGCAGGCTAATGCATGGATCCATACTGCTGTGCTCAGGCCTGAGTGAATTGGGTTTAGTAACAAGATATCATGGCTCTGACCGATCCTCTATCTACACACTAAAAACTGGTCACCCCACTGTCCCCAGCCCCAGCATTGAACTTACATTGAAAGAATTGGGGCATAAGATACATACTGTAGGTCCTTTGTACAATAGTGGACCAATGTGCTTGCAATGCTTACAATTGTGGGTTCAATTCCCACAGGAGGCCAGCATGAAAAATGCATACACCCACTACTGTAGGTTACTTTGGATAAGAACTTCCACTAAAGGATGCAAATGGAAATGTATAAGATGCTAAAGCTTGTCGAGAAGAGGGTAGAGAGAAATAGAGAGGTTGTGCTGTAATGTGAATGTTATATGGTGGCTTGAAACTTCATCACAAGCTACCGACTCCAGACAACTTGATCCAGAGCTAGTTGGCTTGATGATACGCGACCACTGAACCATTTTGGGGTGTTTTGGTGAAAACAAATGATTCCTGGAAACCAGCGGTCATAGCGTCGCTTTAGCCTGGGTTTTATAGATGTGCGTTTGATTAAAAACCACCAGAGGCCAGACTGATATGCAAACAGCACCTCAAGGGGCCGGAGACACTCAGTGTCTGAGATGAAAACCGGAAAGCCGCCAAGTGCACACAAGCACGCAATGATACGTCAGTCTGTTTGTGAGATTCTCAACAATAACCCACTGTTTATTAGGAACAGATTTGGTAGTCACATACAATGAGAAGTACAAATAAAACACATAAACACACATCTACTAGCAGAGAGCTAGAGACAGAAATACACACGCTAGATTAGCCCCCCTGCTTTGTTGAAAACACAATATTATGTAAGGAGTGATTCAATATTGTGCATGGCTCATAGCATTGGCTTACACAGAACAAGTTTTGGATTGGCAGAAGCTAACCAGAACAGACACTGCACTTCCTTTGGTATGACAAACACAGCATGAGTATACCGGACCTCAGCAACCAGGGAGTATTATTATATGCACACACACACACACACACACACACACGAAGGTACAGTATGTGCAGAGAACACACAAAGCCCACATGAAAAACACACACACACACACACACAAGAACACAGACACAGTTGAAAACAGAACAAAAGGTACCCACACAGTCAGTAGTTGGCCAGTATGACTATTTGTGTGTTTTACTGAGTCACAAAGCCTGTTCCCTCCAGAAGCATGTCACTATTGTCCTATCAAAGCTCCGTTTACATATAGACACAAAGCTTTGAAAGTGGGCCACAGCTCATAAAAAAACTATTTAAATCTCTTGCCAATGCTTCAGAGATCTGTAAAGACAATACATGTACAAATTCCAATGTGTTTTTGTTGTTTTATGTATCCTGCGTGCATTACGGTATACGGTTTGTATGTGTGTGTTTGGGTATAATAATGCGTGTAGGTGTTGTTGCTTTAATTCCCTTCACTGACATTGTTCTTTTCCAATCTTTTTACCGGCTGACAGAATCTACAGCGTCTCCACTCAGCTAACAGCCTTGCCTCGCTTCCTGAATCACATGTGACCTAATCACTTACACCATCTGTTAATTACGTTCCTACAAAAAAGCATTTGGCTGCTATTCAGAGCTATTCACTGAATTAGCAATCGCTCTCTCCCTTTCGTTGTCTCAGTCTCTCTTTCTCTCCTTGACTGCACCCCTCCTTACTTTTAACTTGTTGTTTCTCTCTACCCCCCATTTGCACATCTTTGTATCACTGCATGTCTAATGTTATATGTGGAACGCAGGATACGTAGCTGCTGCTAGTTGCGGGTGCCAACTGTGTTATACAAAGTAAAATGTACACCTTCTGCGGTCATCCCCTCCATCTGCCTCCATCTTGCTTCTCTCCACTCCAGCCTGCCCTTTCAATCATGGTGATGACCTCGTTGTTGGTGGCCCTAGCACTGGAGGACTGCGCCGTACCTCTTTCCCTTCTCCCCTGCCATGTCTTCCCCCTTGCCCATCAAAATTGACTGAGTTTAAAAGGTGGCGCTGATTTATTCCCCTGTCTTTCTTCCACTTTCCCGCATCGTGCCCTCGCATCTCCCTCACTCTGCATTGTCACCCCCCACGAAGACAGAGCAGAACCGTAAGCTATGGGCTGGAATCCCCCGAGGCTTTGAAGCCAACATATTTTTGTGAATGATATTGATCCGCCCGCTTCCTTAATTGATATTCACAATGCTAATCTGGGTTTATAAATCTGAGCCAATATTGATCCAGAGGAGAAGACATTATAAACTTTATTCCTTCCACCGATGCACAGCACAAGCGTTATTGTAATGCTAAGACAACATCATTTAATAGTGATATTGCTATGGTAATTATATTATCGCCATCGAGCGGCCAGCACCGGAGCATAATCAGAGTAGTACTCAAGTAAAGCTGGTGGCAGTGAGGATGTCCCTTGGGAGACCTAGTTCCAAGATGAAGCCTGGGGGTAGATTGGGCAACGTGCCCAGGCAACACAACACGTTCTGGAGCACCGTGCCCAGGTTTAACTACCTGTTTGATTGGCTCTAAGTGAGAAGACTGAAGAAGGCTGGAAAAGGATAATGGGGTTCAGGCTTCAACACATTGCCTTACACCAGTTGGCATGATTACATCCCCTCAAACATTTCCAGAAGCCACATTTTCCCAATTGTGGAAATCATCGCTAAATATGTAAGGTTTGCTCATCAAACACAAGTGCCTGAAGGAAAATCAATGTGCCAATATTGTGGCTATGGTATTAAACACTGCTGGCTAGTAGAGAGAATCTATTCCAGCAATCTTAAATAGCTAGCTGGTTTGATTTGGCATAGAGTAACTAGTTTGCACTGAATTCATGAGACTGTTCTTGATGCTTTATCAGTGGTGTGACACGCTACTTTGAAACATATAACACATTCATGAAATCGTGTAATCAGCTTGAACTAGTGGTAGAACACAGTGAACTAATCAGAGCAGAACACAAATTGTCTAATGAAAACAAATGAATTGTGCAAATCACTTTGCAAATAAGTCATGCAAATTCTGCCAGTATCAACATAATTTGTAGCACAGACTAAGAAAGCATTCTGTTTGCTACAAATCTTCCGTTAGTTACAACTAGAGGAAAAAGAAGTGGGTATGCCAGATAATTCCTACCATAGGTTACAGATTGTTGAGGGAAACAATAGAAAAATGCAAAAGTACTTTAGCAATTTGGCAACATACATTAGTAATATGGGCTAATAATTTAAATAGACGGTAGTCATTATTAATTTCAATATTGTCACTGCAATACTTTCAGTTGAAATACTCAAATGACTTGTGATAACAGTTTTACACAAAAACAATGAGTCAGCTCAACTAATTACTTTTACTGTGTGTAACTAAACTACTTCTGCAGCAATCCTAGTGTTATCAGTTTGTTATTGTGCTTGCATACAAAACACTACTCCTACACAACACGAGGATAACATATAACAAAAACAACATGTACAGCAGTGAACATACAAGAAATACAAAACTATTACACCAGATTGACTTTGAATTTCAAAGATTGCCCAGTTGAGGAAGAAAAAGTCATTATTTTCATGAAAAGTCATTCTTTTTAGTGAGCCACTGGGGGAAATGGTGGGTTACTGCTACAGACAATCCAATCATATTTAAGGTGGCAGTCAATGGACATTCTTGAAAATAATGCAGCAGCCACGAAGCAGCTTTATTTCTCTAACAATAATATTTTATTCAATATCGCGAAACTTCCTTGCTAACTTGAACAGATCTCTCACGTCCAGCCCAGTGAGGACTGGTGTGAACATAAGACTGAGACATGGACTCAATAATTATAGTGTTTAATTCTATGTTTTTATGTTCAGTCTCCTTTTTATACCGGTGCCTTGCATTGAGGGTTTGAGTTAAATATGTTAAGTCCCTTTAATTTCGTATTCATTTTTTCTCTAGTTTGGCCATTACTTGGATAGGGTTTAGTTAGGTTAGGCTGGTATCATGTAGATCTGATGATCAAATACGTACAGCTGTATTCAATTATGTTAGGGAGTTAGTTCTATATAAACGGTGGCCAAACTAGAGGAAGGTGTCGGGCATTGATGATGTTATATTGATACATGTTTGTTGTTGCTGGATGTCCAGTTGGTTTGCTGACATCCTGAAGATATGTACATTCGTTCCTATAAGTAATGTTGCTATGCATGTGCAGCTGAAGGTTTAAGCCAGCCTGATATCTCAGAATTCTGTGAAATGACCACGGACCCTTAACTTCAAAATCTGTGGCAGTTTCACGGAATGGCAGGAAATTCCATGAAATAATCATGGCCCAAAATCCATGGCAGTTTCGCGGAAAAGAGAGACCTTGCTGTTAACTCGATCTAAGACGTACCCTAACATCAACCACTCAGAATCCTTGCTGTTAACTCGATCTAAGCCTTAGCCAAACCCTAATCCCTAACCTAAACCACTCAGAAACCTTTCTGTTAACTCCATGTTCTCCTTGTTTGGAAATGTACCTACCCTCGAGGAGGTACTTTTTAACAGGGTACAAATATACCCAGAACTTAACTTAGTCCCTGGTCCCTGTGGTCAAAACACACCAAGTACCACCTCAAAGTTCCTAGTTCCTGGGAAAATTAATGCGGTAGAAACGTGGCATTTAGTGGTTAGGGAGAAATTTGCCGGTTTGATTCCCGACTGTGCCATATGTTGTTGTGTCCTTCAGCAAAGCACTTCACACTAGGTTACTCCAGGGGGATGTCCCTGTTATCAATGTATGTTGCACTTAGAGCATCTGCTTACTGACTGAAATTTAAAAGTAAGTTGAAACATTTACCCTGGTACGACACATCCTTGGCCTAAAGTAACAGTGGCAGGGGTTTTGTAATTGTGCTTTTGCCAATCTGATGTTTGAGTGTGTTATACTGTACAAATACGGTGTTGCTGTGACTACTATCTTTGTTTCCATGTGTACATAATGTCTCAAAAAATGAGAATTAAGCAATTAAGCTTAGCTGAGCTTAGTATAGTGTCATTATGAAGTTCAATATGGATATCTCTTGACCATATCTATGCATAGAGTTTCTTTTCATCCATTCCTCTGGAGAGTAGTCTTATTGATGCTTACACATACTAATGTAGCACAGTAAGGCCCTATTTCACCAAGGCCATAAAGCAATGCAAATGCCACTGATGTCAGAGTATAAAATGGACTGCTGATAACATGTTGGCATGCTGCTGGAAGTTCAAACAGGATCACTATTTGTTTACAGCAGCTCAGGGAATTACATCATGAACCTAGTAAATACCGGCAGACCAAACTCCACCCAAAATGTGGGAGAAGCAAGAATTGATGACAAATCTGAATGCCTATTTTTTATTTACAAATGATTTTTAAATATTATCCTCTGGTCCTATTTAGCATACTGAATATTTTTTTACGTGCAGTATGTATGGTATACTGTATATAAATAATATCATAATTGTTTTGTGATTAATCAATGGAAGACAGAAGTTCTATTATTACCAGTCATTTTGTTTCTGTGTTATATCTGTTTCTTGGAAATGTGTAAAAGGAAATATGATTTATTTGGAAATTTTTCCAAAATCCAAAGCAGCATTTTAGATTTACATCTAAAATATTTATAAAAAGTTATAAACAGTGACAGTTTGGTTATACGTTTTATATTATTGTTTGTTCTTTCTGTCTTGCTACCTCATGATAATCAGGGCTAGATTTATCAAGCAGTTTGCGGCTGTTTCCAGGCGCTAATTGGTCGCAAAGACGGACGAAACCGATGCGGGCTATTTACAAACCGGCCGCACTTGGGTAAAATCGCAGATTGCCTGCCACATGAGCGACAAGAGACAAGTTGCGCTTTCAATATGCGTTTGTGGGAGGGTCATGGGGAAAGTAGGAGTTCCACGCAAAAAGGTGGGAGGATACGTGTAAAGTGCGCCTAATTATGTATTCCGTGGTATTTACAAAGACTGCCAGTAAGAGCGCGCCTCTATTCTGCAGGGGGAATTTACCACCTCTTATAAGGAGATGTAAACCAGCAAGTGCATTTTCCTGTGTTCAAATATACATCAGTGACAGCAACAAATACACTTGGCTCAAAAAAAGACAAATGCCTCCATCTGTTCCATTTTTTATAAGCAATTTGCGATTATTGACATATATAACACTCTTTAATTACTTAACCACATCGGTTGACTTTACATATTAAAGATACAGGCTTAACATATATGCCAAACAACGCCAACTGAACAGTATTACAAACCACACATACCTTCATTCTCATTCACCTCTTCAGTAATAGTTAGCGTGTCTATTTATGGTGGACCTGAACCGGTTCTCCTCGATTGTGCCCGGTTGTACGCAACCTTCTCTTTTGTTCTGCACTTTATGTCTTGCCACCATTTTTTACCTCCTCCACTCCTCTCCGTGTAGATGATAGAGAGTTGATTTAACTTGTTACGGCAATCCAAATTGCTTTTTTTCCGAGGGTGTGGATGTTCTGCCCTGTAATATGTTCAGGTTTTCTGTTACTTCATGCACTAAGATGTTAATTTCTTCTTCAATAAATTTAAGCTTGCGCTTTCTTTTTCCGTAGGGAGATCCATGATAGATACATACGGGGCCGTTGTTTGCGCTTTTAGAGGTGCGCTAATGGAGGGCGGAGTATGCGCTGATTGCGTAATGAGTATCGGGTTTGATAAATACTATGCTAAATGTGGAAGCATAGCGTGCGCTATTACCGAACTTGCATAAACAGACACAGCGCAAACTGCGCTTGTGTTAGTAAATTCGGCCCTCAGTGTTTTGAGCCTGAACATGGCTTCTTCAACTTTGCCCAGATTCTCCAACACTAGGCAATGCAAATTGGCATAGTGTTGCCCAGGATTTTGGAATACACAAGTTATATTATTTACCTTGCCCTGTTGCTCACCAGCGACTTCTTGTGTGCAGATCTGTCACCTGTAAATTCAATCACGGAAGTGTAGTCCCTCACATGATCTTACTAAATAAAGGCTTCTATGTTGGATGAGCAGTGCGACAAGAATTGTCTAACTCTGTGACGTGGTTGGGTGAATAGTCCCCTTCACTATTCCACATTTGTTAACTGACAAAGGTTTACTTTATGAAGACTAAATCATTTGTGTAATGACTGTATTGCTGGTGCAGGAAGGAGGGATACAAATGCAAAGTAAAAAGATACAGCGTTTAATGGAAAACACTATAGAACCAAAAATAACGACAATGTGGAGTCTCAAATGAAATAGCAAACACAGTTCTTAAATAGGACCCCTAATGATGGTAGAGTGGAGGCAGCTGTATTGATTGCTAGATGTCTATTGGTTAAAGTGTAATGACGTACAAATGTAAAACATAGTGATAAATTGGGAGAGAACAGTCATGGAATGTCCAGGTTTTTACATACAAAATGGATTCAGTAGTACCGACTCCAGCTCACCAGGAGGGGAAAACCATGACAGCAACTCCCCAAAGGCGTGGCTCCAGCCATGCAGGGCCCTCCGTCAGGAGAGCAACACTGACGCCACCACCAGTGGCGAGAGGGAGGGCAGCCGGAACCCACTTAGGGGGGATCCCCACATTCAGAGACCGTCCCCGTCGTGGACGCCGGGAGCGCCCGTGGGAAGGAGGGAGGGCCAGAGGCAACCGCCCCGTGGGCGAACTAGGCGGTGGAAGCCAGGAGGTTGGTTTAGCCGGTGCAGCCAACAATGAGGGGGTATTGCAGCTGTCACCCACAGTAGGGGTGTAGCAGCAGGCTCTGTCTGTGGGGGCATTGCTTATGGTGATGGCTGTGGTGAGGGGGGGTGGAGCTCCGGTGTTCTGCGGTGCAGGGACAGATCCCCTGTCTTCATGGCAGGGGCCTGGTCCCCTGGAAGTGACAAGGGGGCAGAGCCCCAATCTCTGTGATAGGGGCCAGGTCCCCTGATTGATGTAAGGGGGTGAAGCCTCTTCCTCTGTTGGAGGGGGTGAATCCCCTGGTTAAGGCACGGCTGGCAGGACCTCTCTCGCAGGTGTGGCTAGCAGACCCTCCGTAGCTGGTGTGGCAGGCAGACCTTCCATAGCTGGCGTGGCGAGCAGACCTTCCATAGCTGTCGTGGTGAGCAGACCTTCCATAGCTGCCGTGGCTAGTAGACCTTCCATAGCTGCCGTGGCTAGTAGACCTTCCATAGCTGCCGTGGCTAGTAGACCTTCCATAGCTGACGTGGCTAGTAGACCTTCCAAAGCTGCCATGGCTAGCAGACCTTCCGTAGCTGATGTGGCTAGCAGGGCAGACCACGGCAGATGCTAGTTTGGCTGTGGTGAAGGTGGATTAGGCTAAGGAGGAGGATCCTGCAGGTCTATTAACTGGTCAAAACGTCTGAGTTGTGGAACCAGTAGCGAGGAGCAATATAGCTGACTAGTGTGCCCAGTCGGTAGAGTGAACAGGGGGCGCGTCACTAGCCAGCTCTGGTTAACAATCCATGTCCCCATCACCTTCCTCCTCTTCTGGTCCAGACTGGTCCGTTTCCCAGCTGATAAGGTCTTCTTCCTCACCTTCCTTCAAATCCCAGAACTGCTTTTCCTGCCGGTTGACGTCCTCACTGTCGACTGACCAGCTTCCAGACTCCTCGTAGCCCCCCCAAAACAAAATGGTTGGGGAAACCAGGATCATTTCCCCTGATCTCCCTGCCTTCCATAGGTGGAGGTCCGCCATAGCCTGAATGTACATGGGCATCCTACTACATCTGCTCTGCTTCACCAGCGCCAGGAAAGCGTCATCCTCCTTGAGTGACTGGAGGCTATCCAAGGTGGCTAGAATGAAAGCCTACAAATCGTCAGCAGTCTCTCTCCCCTACGGGGTTCTTGCTAGCCCTGCTCCTGCTGAGTGCAATCGTCCTCTGCTGTCTCCTATTTTGTTAGTTAATTCTATTATGATTGAATCACTGGTGTAGGAAGGAGGGAGACAAATGTGAAGTGAAAAGAACCAGCATTTAATGGAAAAAACTATAAAACCAAAATAAATGACTATGAGTCAAAAACACATAACATAAATAGGACACTTAAAATGGTATAGTGTAGGCCGCTATATTGATTGCTATATACATAGCATGCGTTCAGTGGTTTTGGTTGGTCATGGTTGTCGTGTCAGGTTTTGATCCTTCAGATGTTGAGGAGATGTGTATGTGGGGGTCAGCAATTCGAGGATCCTCTTGGGGGTTCTGTGTCGGGTTCCATTGCTGTGGCTGGTGCGGTTTGTCCTAGGTGGAGTTTGTGTCTGGCTGGGGTATCAGCAATGTCTCTGGCTATTTGGCGATTTCCAGGATTTTGGATGCCATGTATACTTGTGGACTTCCAGCTTCTGTCGGTCTTTCTTATGCAGACCTTTTTGATTTGAGATGGATCTGTTCTGGATGAGCTTGCATGCAAGCTATGGCGCTTCCGTTCAGGGTGATGTATTTGTCCATGTTTTTCGCTGGTTTTGTTGTGGTGGTTCAATTGATTAACACAGGGACTTTTTTACACATTTTTTATAGGTACCTATATTTTTTTAAACATATACAAATATATTTATTATATGGCCATATATTTCATACATATATTTACATATTTGATTTTGGCCATTTTCAAATATGTTTTAATATGTCTTAAATATATGTAAATATATTGACATATATCAAGCAGTCGCGGCGGTGCAGTGGTTTGTGTATGCACTGAGAGTCTGCCAGCAAGACTGAAAATGCCTTCACAGGTCCGGTATAAGGAAAAAATCATCAAAATAAATGCAATTATCTAAGTAATAAGTCAAAGTCAAAGTTGTTTATTTGTCATATGCATCGGATAACATCACATCATCCTATGCAGAGAAATTATTTTTGACAAGGCTCGACATATCTACACAGAGGCTTAAAAAGGTTATATACAATATAAAGAATTTTTAAAATGATAATAATAATAATAATAACAAAATACACTATGTACTGAGCAGTGGTCCGGAGAGTGTACGACAGCAGAAGTAATAAATATTATAAAATATGGCATGGAAAAATACTTTTAAAGGTGCATTGAATTCTGCTAAATCAGATGTAGAGTGGATAAAGTGAGCAGAGAATGTCAGGGCTCAAGAAATGATTTGTGATTGTGATCAATGTTCCATGTTGAGTAGCCGAATGGCCTGCGGAAAGAAACTGTTTTTTAATCTGGTAGTCCGTGCCTTGATGCTCCGGTAACGTCTACCAGATGGCAGCAGTGAGAAAAGGTCACGGCCTGGATGGCTGTGGTCTCTTAGGATGTTATGTGTTTTCCTCAGGCATCGCTTGTGGTAGATGCCTTGCACGGAGGGGAGACAGCAGCCTATGATGCGCTCCGCTGACTTCACCACCCTCTGAAGGGCCTTATGATCAGTAGCGGAGCAGCTGCCGTACCATGCTGTAATGCAACCTGAAAGGATGCTTTCAATGGTGCACCTGTAGAAGTTTATTAAAATCCTGGCAGACATGCCAAACTTCTTGAGTCTCCTCAGGAAGTATAGGCGCTTTTGGGCAGTTTTTGTTGCCAAGCTTGTCTGACGGGACCATGTGAGGTCGTCAGTGATGAA